>WSYH01018731.1:0-10797 GCA_036426205.1 Ascaphus truei
GCGTTGTAGAAATAATGCATGATAAAATCCCGGAGTCGGCTCCTGGTGCCACGGGCAAGTTCTTTACCTCCCTGTGCCTCTTGCACCAAAATTAGATTGTACGCTCTTCAGGACAGGGACTCACTGGGGATTAAAAACCAGCATTAAAAATTGCACCAGATCTCCCATTTTCCTGTCTTTTTCTGTCTTATCATTTGATAGAGTATAGCTTGTTGTCTCCGTATTGTATTAAAGAGCTGTTATTTATGTCAACACTAATACAAAGGTATCACACGTATCTTTACGAACGTTTGTAAATTATGAGGACCCTGCTACCCTTTTAATCTCTGGATCCACCCCCCCCCGACCTCAACCCCCCACCGCTAAAACATTTTTACGTACAAAATACAAATAAAGAACAAGTTAAAAAAATTAAATAAAAATTGCACCGGATCAATCCGGAAAAAATAAACGATTTCATTGAGACTTTTTGTCACCGATAAATCTGGTGCTGTTTTTTTTCCGCCCCGGTTGTCTCGGATAGTGTTTTCCGTAACCTTGCAGTTTGTAGCACGTTGTCCGTAGAATTATCAGAGAAAAACATTGCTTTTATATTATACTCGGTCACCTTTGCTCCGACACAGAATAACATTCGATGTGAAAAAAAAGTCTCTTGGTTTTTGAAGAATGAAATATTCTCCGTTCCAGCAGGACTGGCAGCCTTGGGTTTTCCTGTCCCTGACGAGGAGATAAGGAGGAGATAAGGAGGAGATACTGTATGACATGAAAGCTGGGAGCTTCAAGACCAAATGGAACACACTGTATCGGGAGAGCGGCACTTTATTGGTGTGAAATGTCACCAGTTAAGTCAGGGCTGTACAGAGCAGAATAATTCAAAACGGGTCTCAGTTTTCCCTTGGCCAAGGGAACACAGAGTGAGTGTGAGTAGTTATTCAGGGTCTCTGTTTTCCTTTGGTGACGGTAACGCAGAGTTAGTGTAAATAATCATTCAGGGTCTCAGTTTTCCTTTGGTCACAGTAACACAGAGTGAGTGTGAGTAGTTATTCAGGGTCTCTGTTTTCCTTTGGTGACGGTAACGCAGAGTTAGTGTAAATAATCATTCAGGGTCTCTGTTTTCCTTTGGTGACGGTAACGCAGAGTTAGTGTACATTTTTACACTAACTCTGCGTTCACGTCACCAAAGGAAACAGAGACCCTGAATGATTATTTACACTAACTCTGCGTTACCGTCACCAAATGAAAACAGAGACCCTGAATACTACTCACACTCACTCTGTGTTACTGTGACCAAAGGAAAACTGAGACCCTGAATGATTATTTACTAACTCTGCGTTACCGCACCAAAGGAAAACTGAGACCCTGATGCCTACTCACACTCCTCTGTGTTACTGTGACCAAAGGAAACTGAGAACCCTGAATGATTATTACACTAACTCTCTGCGTTACCGTCACCAAAGGAAAACAGAGACCCTGACATAACTACTCACAACTCACTCTGTGTTTCCCTTGGCCAAGGGAAAACTGAGACCCGTTTGAATTATTCTGCTCTGTACAGCCCTGACTTAACTGGTGACATTTCACACCCAATAAAGTGCCGCTCCCCGATACAGTGTGTTCCATTTGGTCTTGAATGAAGCTCCAGCTTTCATGTCATACAGTATCTCTCCTTATCTCCTCCTATCTCCTCGTCAGGGACAGGAAAACCCAAGGCTGCCAGTCCTGCTGGAACGGAGAATATTTCATTCTTCAAAAACCAAGAGACTTTTTTTTCACATCGAATGTTATTCTGTGTCGGAGCAAAGGTGACCGAGTATAATATAAAGCAATGTTTTTCTCTGATAATTCTACGGACAACGTGCTACAAACTGCAGGTTTACGGAACAACACTATCCAGACAACCGGGGCGGAAAAAAAACAGCACCAGATTTATCGGTGACAAAAAGTCTCATGAAATACGTTTATTTTTTCCGGATTGATCCGGTGCAAATTTTTGTAATTTTTTTAACTTGTTCTTTATTGTATTTTGTACGTAAAAAATGTGCGGTGGGGTGTGGGGGGGGTGGATCCAAGATTAAAAGGGTAGCAGGGTCCTCATAATTTCAAACGTTCGTAAAGATACGTGTGATACCTTTGTATTAGTGTTGACATAAATAACAGCTCTTTATACAATACGGAACAACAAGCTATACTCTATCAAATGATAAGACAGAAAAAGACAGGAAAATGGAGATCTGGTGCAATTTTTAATGCTGGTTTTTAATCCCCAGTGAGTCCCTGTCCTGAAGAGCTACAATCTAATTTTGGTGCAAGAGGCACAGGGAGGTAAGAACTTGCCGTGGCACCAGAGCCGACTCCGGGATTTTACATGCATATTTCTACAACGCAAGAGAGAGCAAGATGGAAGAAATAGGCGGAAAGTCCAAGAACACATGGGGTCTATTTCTCTATTATATTTATCTATTATCTATTTATCGATTATCATTTATTTATTAATATTTATCTATTATCTATTTATATATTATCTTTTATTTATTATTATTTATCTATTATCTATTTTTCTATTATCTATTTATCGATTATCTATTTATTTATTATATATTTATCTATTATCTATTTATCGATTATCTATTTATTTATTATATATTTATCTATTATCTATTTATCGATTATCTATTAATCTATTTATTAATCTATTTATGTGAATATTGTGGCAAAATCACTTTAAATACTGTCACGACGGGCGGCTTGTCCTCCCGTGTCACCCGCCTGTTTATGAAGCCACTTAGCGGATTTTTCTTTGTTTTCAGCTTTTGCGTCCTTTATGATCAGCAAAAGGTGCGCCAACTTTTTCCTTTGCTTAATCTCCTTACAAAAGCAAAAACAATGTACCTCCCTGCCTGGTTCCTGGGGCGTTTACAATCAATGTTCTCGTCTGGCGTGCTCAGAGTGGTTACAATGTCAGGGTGCTGGATCCGTGCAGGCCGGGCGTTGGTTACCGGTGTCAGGTGCTGGATCTGTGCAGGCAGGCGCTGGTTCCGTGTCAGGGTTGCTGGATCCGTGCAGGCCAGGCGTTTGGTTCCTGTGTCAGGTGCTGATCCGTGCAGGCTGGGTGTTGGTTACCGTGTCAGGGCGGATCTGTGCAGGCCAGGCGCTGGTTACCGTGTCAGGGTGCTGGATCCGTGCAGGGCCGGGGCGTTGGTTTCCTTGTCAGGGTGCTGGATCCATGCAGGCCGGGCGTTGGTTACCGTGTCAGGGTGCTGGATCTGTGCAGGCCAGGCGCTGGTTACCGTGCCCGGTGCTGATCCGTGCAGGCCGGGCGTTGGTTACCGGTGTCCAGGGTCTGGATCCGTGCAGGCCAGGCGTTGGTTACTGTGTCAGGGTCTGGATCCGTGCAGGCTGGGTGTTGGTTACCGTGTCAGGGTGCTGGATCTGTGCAGGCCGGCTTTGGTGTTACCGTGTCAGGGTGCTGGATCCGTGCAGGCTGGGCGCTGGTTACTGTGTCAGGGTGCTGGATCTGTGCAGCCGGGCGTTGGTTACCGTGTCCGGTGCTGGATCTGTGCAAGCTTGGCGTTGGTTACCTGTCAGGGTGCTGGATCCGTGCAGGCCGGGACGTTGGTTACCGTGTCAGGGTGCTGGATCCATGCAGGCGGCGTTGGTTACCGTGTCCGGGTGCTGTCCGTGCAGGCCGGGCTTGGTTACCGTGTCAGGGTGCTGGATCCGTGCAGCCGGGCATTGGTTACCGTGTAGGGTGCTGGATCGCGTGCAGGCCGGGCGTTGGTTACCGTGTCAGGGTGCTGGATCCGTGCAGGCTGGGTTGGTTACCGTGTCCGGGTGCTGGATCCGTGCAGGCTGGGTGTTGGTTACCGTGTCAGGGTGCTGGATCCGTGCAGGCTGGGCGTTGGTTACCGTGTCAGGGTGCTGGGACACGGGCAGGCCGGGCGTTGTTACCGTGTCAGGGTTCTGGATCCGTGCAGGCCGGGCGTTGGTTACCGTGGTCAGGGTGGCTGGATCTGTGCAGGGCGGGCGTTGGTTACCGTGTCCGGGTGCTGGATCTGTGCAGGCTGGGCGTTGGTTACCTTGTCAGGGTGCTGGATCCGTGAGGCGGGCGTTGGGTTAACAGTTGTCAGGGTGCTGGATCCATGCAGGCCGGGCGTTGGTTACCGTGTCCGGGTTCGGATCCGTGCAGGCCGGGCTTGGTTACCTGTGTCAGGGTGCTGGATCCGTCAGGCCGGGCATTGGTTACCGTGTCAGGGTGTCTGGATCCGTGCAGCCGGCGGGCGTTGGTTACCGGTGTCAGGTGCTGGATCGTGCAGGCTGGGTGTTGGTTACCGTGTCCTGTGCGGATCCGTGCAGGCTGGGTGTTGGTTACCGTGTCAGGGTGTGGAGCCGTGCAGGCTGGGGTTGGTTCGTGTCCGGAGTCTGATCTGTGCAGGCCGGCCGTTGGTTACCACTGTCAGGTGCTGGATCCGTGCAGGCAGGCGTTGGTTACCGTGTCCGGGTGCTGGATCCTGCAGGCTGGGTGTGGTTACCTGTTACGGGTGCTGGATCCGTGCAGGCTGGGTGTGTTGGTTACCGTGTCCGGGTGCTGGATCCGTGCAGGCTGGCGTTGGTTACCGTGTCCGGGTGCTGGATCTGTCGCCGGCCGTTGGTTACCGTTCAGGGTGCTGGATCCGTGCAGGCCAGGCTTTGGTACCTGTCGGGTGCTGGATCCGTGCAGGGCCGGGCGTTGGTTACCGTGTCAGGGTGCGTGGATCCTGTGCGAGCTGGGCGTTGGTTACCGTGTCAGGGTGCTGGATCCCGTGCAGGTGGCGGCGGTTGGTTTACGTGTCAGGGTGCTGGATCCGTGCAGGCCGTGGCTTGGTTACCGTGTCGGCGTGCTGGATCTGTGCAGGCGGGCGTTGGTTACCGTGTCAGGGTGCTGGTCTGTGCAGGGCGGCGTTGGTTCCGTGTCAGGGTGCTGAGTCCGTGCAGGCCGGGCGGTTTGGTTACCGTCAGGGTGCTGGATCCGTGCAGGCTGGCGTTGGTTACGTGTAGGGTGCTGGATCTGCAGGCTGGGCGTGGTTATCTGTCAGGGTGCTGGATCGTGAGAGGCCGGGCTTTGGTTACCGTGTCAGGAGCTGGATCTGTGCGAGGCCGGGCGTTGGTTACCGTGTCGGGTGCTGGATCTGTGCATGCCGGGTGTTGGTTACCGTGTCAGGGTGCTGATCCGTGCCGGCTGGGTGTTGGTTACCGTTGTCGGTGCGGTCCGTGCCGGTTGGTGTTGGTTACCGTGTCAGGGTGCTGTATCCTGCAGCCGGGCGGCTGGTTACACGTTCAGGGTGCGGATCCGTGCAGGGCAGCATTGGTTACACTTCAGGTGCTGGGTCTGTGCAAGGCTGGTGTTGGTTCCCTTGTCGGGTGGCTGATCCGTGCAGGCCGGGTGTTGGTTACCGTGTCGGGTGCTGGGTCTGTGCAGGCTGGGTGTTGTTCCCTTGTCAGGGTGCTGGATCCGTGCAGGCGGGTGTTGTACTTCTTGTCAGGGGTGCTGATCCGTGCAGGCTGGGCGTGGGGTTACTGTGTCAGGGTGCTGGATCCGTGTCAGGGCCGGCGCTGGTTACCTTGTCAGGGTGCTGGATCCGTGCGCCGGGTGTTGGTTCCTTGTCAGGGTGCTGGATCCGTGCAGGGCGTGGTGTTGGTTACCGTGTCAGGGTGCTGGATCTGTGCAGGCCGGGCTTTGGTTACCTTGTCCGGGTGCTGGATCCGTGCGGCCGGGCTTGGTTACCTGTCAGGGTGCTGATCTTTCAGGCTGGACGTTGGTTACCGTCGGGTGCTGGTCCATCAGGCTGCCGTTGGTTACATTGTCGGGTGCTGGTCTCCGGGCAGGCTGGTGTTGGTTTTTCCTTGTCCGGGTACTGGATATGTGCAGGGTGGGCGTGTGTTCCCTTGTCAGGGTGTCGGATCCGTGAGGCGGGCTTGTGGTTAGCGTCAGGGTGCATCGGAGGCGGGTTGTTACGATCAGTGGTGGATCCGTGAGGCCGGGCTTTGGTTACAGCGTCAGGGTGCTGGATCCGTGCAGGCTGGGCATTGGTACAGCATCAGGGTGCTGTATCCGTGCAGGCTGGGTGCTGGTTACTGTGTCAGTTGCTGGATCCAGGTGTATACCATACAAACGGGTGAATCCTCTGATTAACCCTCCAGGCGCTCAGAATATAGCATAGTCCTGCTGGTGAAAGATAAGTAAGTCTTCTAGACCCCAGCTATACACACCTTAGTATAGTGAAGATGAAACATATAATCATTCCCCCCAACCGCTCGCCTGCGGACCCTATAGGTGGGATATGGGACACTCACTGTGAGTCCTGTTGGTAGTTTGTAAACGCCTGTGAGCGGTCTTCTCAGTATATATATCTCTGCTTCTCCTGGCTGAGTCAGGTGTCTCCGCTGTGATCTTTACTCTTCACCGCCACCCAATACCCGCGAACGCGGAGGGCGGTCACCTGACCGGCGCCTGATCTGGTACTTGCTGATGCGCGGCACGAAGACTTCGGTGAAGGAAACCGCAAGCCAGACAGGAACTCAGTCGTGCAGACGCTTAATGCAGCAGCAATGTAAAACTTCTCAAGGAGAGAAAGTGCGGTCGCACACACAAATAGGTGAAGGCTGATGTGGGATAAAAATAAGCTTTATTTGGCAAGGTGTGCAAGCGAGTCCTTTATGTTATGTTATTATACAAAGATTCTTCATTATTTACTACTTTCCATCGAATTCCTACCCATATGCATCTTTCATATACTGCCACATTATGATGAGATAAAAGTATAAACAAAATGTGTAGAAGTTTTTAAATGTTCGAATTATCCTGTCACACGCCCTCGATTTTCCTATCCCATTCATCTGGGTCGGTGATGAATACAGTGAATGATTTTTGCTTTAAACACAGCTCAAAGGAGTATAGATTTCATGTTTCATTGACCTGTCATTAATATACCAATAAGAAACATCTTATATGTATGTGTTTTTGGTCACAAGTGACTGGTCATTTTATATTTAATTTTTGTGTTTAACTTTTTCATCTGACATCTTGTTGACTATGCGGACCTCTATGTTTGATATTGAGGTGATCAGTGCATGTTCACTGGACACCTGATACTTATGTGTTGATTAATTTGAACAGCTGTCATGGTTTGCTGGTTGTTAACTGATGTCTTGTGATGCAAGCTAATACTCTTTTGACAAAGGCCTTTCAGGCCGAAACCACGAGGACTCTCGCTTGACACCTTGTGCAAATAAAGTTTTTTTATCCCACATCACTCTCATCTATTTTTGTGCTGTGCGACGCATCTTTCTCTCCTTGAAAGTTCTTCTACATTGCTGGATCCAGGTAGGGCTGGACGCTGGTTACCGTGTACGGGTGCTGGATCCGTGCAGGCTGGGCGTTGGTTAAGGTCAGGGTGCTGGACACGGGAAGGCCGGCGCTGTTACCGTGTCAGGGTGCTGATCCGTCAGGCGGCGTTGGTACCGTGTCAGGGCTGGCGGGAGGCGGCTGGTTACGTGTCAGGGGCTTATCTTTCAGGCTGGGGCGCTGGTTTACCGTGTCAGGGTGCTGGGTCCCCCCTGTGCAGGCTGGGCGCTGGTTACCGTGTCAGGGTGCTGGGTCTGTGCAGGCTGGGCGCTGGTTACCGTGTCAGGGGTGCGGGTCTGTGCAGGCTGGCGCTGGGTTACCTTTACTGTACAGCGTTGTCATGCTGTTGTGAGCTGGGCGCTGGTTACCGTGTCAGGGTGCTGGATCTGTGCAGCCGTGGCGTTGGTTACAGATGTCAGGGTGCTGGATCTGTGCACAGGCTGGGGCGTTGGTTACCCTTGTCAGGGTGCTGGATCTATGGGGGTGGGCATTGGTTACCTTGTCAGGGTGCTGGATTCGTGCAGGCCGGGCGCTGGTTCGTTCATGGTGTCTGGTTCCGTGCAGCTGGGTGCTGATTCTGTCCGTGCTGGGATCGTGGTAGGCTGCGAGTTGTTACCTTGTCAGGTTGTCGGGTCTGTGCAGGCTGGGCGCTGGTTACTTGTCAGGGTTCTGGGTCGGTCTGCAGGCTGGGCGCTGGTTACCGTGTCAGGGTGCTGGGTCTGTGCAGGCTGGGCGCTGGTTACCGTGTCAGGGTGCTGGGTCTGTGCAGGCTGGGCGCTGGTTACCGTGTCAGGGTTGCTGTCGGTGCAGCCGGGCTCTGGTTACATGTCAGGTGCTGGTCTGTGCAAGCTGGGCGCTGTTACCGTGTCAGGGTGCTGGGCTGTGCAGGCGTGGCGCTGGTTACCCGTGTCAGGTGCTAGTTGTGCAGGCTGGGCGCTGGTTACCCCGGAGGGTGCACGAGGCAGTGCGCGCACAATGTCGGGTAAAAGGGACCCATTAACGGAAAGGCTGGCAAGGAGCAAGTGGCCTCGGTAATGGATTCTGGTAGACAGATTCTGATAAGGAGGAAAAGAGTAGTCCAGGTGGCTGGCGTCTTGCAGGCTTGCCTGGTACCATGAAGGCGCCAGACTTTATCATACAAACAGCAGCTTATTGATCACCACCGATACAGTCTCATTACACTGTGCCCATCTCGGTGTATACATTTTTATTATTTTTAAAAATTTTTCCAGGTAATAATAAATTGAGAGTTACCTCTCGTTTTCAAGTATGTCCGGGCACAGAGTAAAACAAAATAAACATGATTACAAACAGTTACAATTGAACAGGTATACATATATACAAGACATGCATGCACAGTTTAAAGAAATATATATTAATGAGGTATGAACAGTTACAGTCCAGATTAAAGTGTGAGACAGCCTTAGATTTGAAAGAACTTAAGCTGGTGGTGGATTGAGAGTCTCTGGTAGGTTGTTTCCAGTTTTTGGGTGCACGGAGAGAAGGGGTAACGTCCGGATACTTTGTTCTATCATCACTGTTCTCTGTATGTGCTGCGTCTGTGTCCATCTCCCTATCTCGGGCCCGCTAGGCAGGTGCGAGAGCGTGACTACCTCCGTCACCTAGAGGGTCCCTCTGCAGTCCTCCATCCCTTGGGTCGCTGTCTGGTCTTGTTCTGCTCTGTCTGTGCCAGCACCCTCGTTGCGGGTACTGAATGCCATCATAAGCTTCTGGATAAGCTCCTCCGATGGGGCTGGTCCATCTATGCCTCGTGGCTGTGGCACCTCCCTCTGGGGATAGGCTGCCTCCTCGTGAGCCCTTGCAGCATGCACCAGCCATTCCGGGGAACACCATCTAAACAGGGCACTGTCCCTAACTAGGACACAGTAAGGGAATCCTTACCCTATGCTAGACATATCTACAGTATCAACCCATTACATATCCAAGTGAGGTCCCTACTCTTCAACTCCTCCTGGGACCTGCCCTTCTAGACCCTCTCCCTCCTCCTCTATATTGCCACGCTGTATGCACTCTCACTGGGCAGAAGAGGGAGAGGCCTAAGATTAAACCTGGTCACCCGGAACCGACAGGTAATGGGGGTGTTGCGTTCCTCGTGTGGGCCAAACTGTTACCCCTTAAACAACCATCGTATCCCAAAGGGGTACACAAATATGGATATAAATAGACCTTTTTTGACCTATAAGTTTTGTTGGTGAGTAAAACCGTAAGAAAGTACAATAGAGGGTTACAAAGGGGTTAAAGAAAACGTAATGAGGTCTCTTATTACTGTCACTAGTATGCCGTTTTTTTGCCCAAGTTTTGCAGACGTGGGCTATAAAATCCCTTCTGTTTAATTCCCAGATCCAGCAGATGCGGTTATTATTATATATATATAACTAAAAAGTGGACAGATTTATGTGGGGGGACAATGCACACAGTGCTGTACTTAGCACGTTGCAGGCCCCGTGGGTCCCTGTCCCGTACATCTCACATTCTCATTAGTGCGCCTGAACGACTGAGTGACTTTCCTTTGAGCATGTCCCATGATGTGCATGCTGTGTATATCTGTAGCCTATCAAAAAAAAAAAATCGTTCCGTATTGTTAAGGGACTCAAGGAGTTCGACTCCCTTTGCAAGCATCAGGAGGCTGCACTGTGTTGGTTCCCTACCTGAGTGGGAGGTGGATATAATGACTCCTGATTGAGCAGGGTTTTATAAAGCAGGAAGTATCTGCTGTCAGTGCCTGTGTGAGGCTCCTGAGATTTAGCACAGAGCCCCGCCTGCAGGATTCCAGGATTGGTTTGACCAGAAGTTTTGCCCTGCAACAGTGGTGTAACCAAAAGCCCCACAAGCAGAGAAAGCCTGCACGAAATAGGACAAAGGACGTTCCTGACTGCAGAGCATCTATATTGAGACACTGTGGCGGAATCCCGTAACATACCAATAACAACTAAAACCTATACTGCTGTGCTATAGACTGTTTTGTTTGTTCACTTGCATTCTTGTGGGCTGGCTGTTGGGTGGGGTGCGCGGTGACGTGTCGGTTAGCGGGGCGTGACTCTGACATCATACTGGCGTTAGGCCACGCTGTGGATGGTTCGAGCCGGCGTGGCAGCTCTGTGCGAAAATGCAATTTTATTGTTTTTTCCTGATCTGCCGCACCACCCACTCACCGCTGCCGCTCGCCCGTCCTATATTATAAACCACGTCTGGCTACCGCTCATGATAATTTGACGCGCTGCCGAACTTACACGCCTAGCTGGTGGTCCCGTTAGAACTCCCCTTTTGAGGATCCGCCATGCCAGCGGTTCAGACCCCCCTAACCCTCATCTGGTTCGTCAGGATCTAAAGGACACAAGAGGGGAATTTCAGTGGCAGTCTCATGCGGCGGACGTCGCGGGGAAGGCTCCGCCTTC
>WSYH01018732.1:0-10796 GCA_036426205.1 Ascaphus truei
GAGCCCTTCATTACTAGCGGTTACAAACGCTAAGCGTATGACGGTGTTAACCCCTCCCACTGCCCACCTAACACTAACCACCTCAGGGCAACTGCCCACTTCACCACCCTTTCAGCCGCTAAGGTAATGAAACTGTTTTTATTTTTTTTAATAACATATAATGTGAAACAGGCACAAAGGAAAGGGCAAATGCCCTAGTAGGACAACTACAGTATACAGTAAAATACAATACAAAATTAAAATAAAAATATTTACTTACTCCTGCCAGATGAAGGCCACTCCTCCTCATCTCCATCAACACATGTAAGGGCTGATCCACCCCATCACCACACATTCAAAAGGGCAAAAGCACTAGTAGCCATTAGAAAATAGCACAATAAATAAACTTACATTACACTACTGTACACATACATTACACGTAGCCAGTAAACCCATTGATTGTCACTGTAGTAAATTATGCCCCTAATTGGGGCACAGATTACCACAATGGCAATGAATAGGCAACATAAAAAATCCAAAAAATTAAAATACTGTACATACATAAAAAAAACTTTAGCCATAAACCCATTGATTGTCACTGGTCAACTGTGGTAACCTATGCTCACAATGGGGGCAATGAATTACCACAAAGGCAACTTCAAAAAAAATCCAAAAAATAAATACATTACATTTAAATAAAAACAAACAACCAAAAAATGCATTGATATTCAATGTTGTTATCTATATCCTCAAAGGGGCATAGATAAACATATTGCCAATCAATGGACTCCTTAAAAAATACACAATTAAATAAAAAACAATACAAGAGCGTCTTTCATTGTTGGAATGAAGGCTTTCATCCTCCTCATCCAACTGCAGCACAACAACTCTGACCCTGAGCAGTGATCCGCATCATCATGATGCACCGAAGTGTAGGATCCCAGTTGCTTACAGAGGCGGCCACCGGTGAGTAGTGTCATGGGAGACCAATACTTTTAACACTGAAACCTTCAGGGTTCACTATCACTAAGTACAGGACAAAGTAATTTAACAAACAGAGTTTATTTTGGGGTAAACACAATACACAAATACACAATTACATACACTTACCACACTGGGAACCTGGGGGGAAGTTTCTAGTCTCACGAGGTGCAGAGACCCACTTCAAATGGGTTTTACCCGTCCACTTCTTTGCTTCAGAATATCAGATGCTGAACACACAGCAGCCACTGTGATATGTATCATCCAGATGGTCACAACCAAACCTCCACACCTCCTTCGTCAGATGTCTCTCAGATGGATTACACACCCTTTCCAAAGTGTCTCTCAGATGGACTCCACACCCTCCCAGAGTGTCTCGCAGAGGTGGACTAGTACTCTGATCAGCAGTGTCCCTTAATATCCCTTGGTGGCTATCATTTACATTGAGCAAGGGCATCCAACCAAGAGAAACAGTGCCTAATAGCACCATAGTGATTAAAGGATTTAACAATCATCCTAATGATCTGAAAGATTTAGATCTGGGTCGATACGCCACCTATACAACAAAAACCTCAGATTGAGCTGGATCTAAAGCACCACATTCACAGGACACATTCACACTCCAGGTATTCATTGAAGAAGGGCCATATGGTCATTAGTCTCTACAACCCTCTTGAATTCGTAGCTCCATCACCATGCGACAAAAGTCTCTCCTTGAGAGCATTCTTGCAGAAACATGAGATTGGGATACAAATTCCTCCAGAAAGCAATGATGGTTACATGTGTAAGGATTCCTTGAAGGCCCTTGAATAACTGCAGAACAGAGTACTTACACACCTATATCTCTCATCACTGCATGAAACAAAAAACTTTGAATTTTTTTTAATGCTTCTATGAAAGCCATAGCAGTAGCTTATTTAAAGGTTTCAGATACAAATGAAGAACACCACTACATAAAGTAAGTAACAAACAAAAGATTCTACATATACGTTAGCCACCAGATTAACACATCAAAAAGTCTATGTCATCGGAACACCAACCAACCAGAACCCTGCAGATCATGCTAGTAGGTCAGTGTTGCAGCTCACCTGCAGGGTACATCATGCTTATAGGACCAACATTCCAGATGCCATCAGTTCCAGCAGATATAATATAAAAATACAAATATAGATTCGGAACCTGGCGCATGTGTAAAAAAGTGTATACGTCCAATAAAGGATATAGTGATAATGTCCTGATTCTTGCAAGCTTGATTGGCGGCCGATGAGAAATACACTGCGACACACTTTATTCAACTCGCTAGTCCACGAATTCGGGTATACCGGGTGTATTGAGGTTTGTGAACTGGTTTTCTTCTGCCCGAGTGCATTGCTTATTTTCCAGGCGATTGAAGCATTTTATTCCCGCTGGGCTGCTTACCTGCACAGTATATATATATATACTGCATTACAATTCATGAATTTATGCCATCTGGTAGACACGCGAAGCATTGCAGCCTATTAAATCCTAATCTTATCATTTAAACAGATCAGCCGCCCGTCACCAGGCATGAACCCAGGCTGGGAAGGCAAACGCAACGGGGCTTGTCAGAGGTGAGGAGCGGCGAATTCCAGGTATCTGCCAGGTACATACTGGGTATTTGCTCGAATAAAGTGTGTCGGTGCAGTAGACTCAAAATCACAGTTCACAAAGCAAAACAGTCCTCTTCACAGTGTATTGTTACCCTGTAGATGTGAGACATGAAACAGAGAGAAAGGACATTGCGCAGTATTGTTTAACAGCCAAATGTACCCTTATTCTCTGAACTCAATGAATTGCCTACTTACTAGAAGTAGGTAGGTCGCATACAGGGGAGAGAAACTGTGCCTTGGAGCCTTCCGGGTCCCAGGAGCCTTCGTATGGCACGACCCTCGTGTGTCCTCGGCTTCCGTGGATATAGGAAAGGTCTCCCTCTCAGAAAGATGTCTTCTGGGTCTGTCTTAGGATTCCTGTAACTTATTCTCCATGAGGGATGAAAGAGGGACAGAGGATTGCGCAATAATAAAAAACTTTAATGACGCCTACCTAAACACAATAAAATACTCACAAGGAGGTGAGTGTAAATGAATAAGAAGTGCCCGACCCAGCACACCAGCAGCCGCGAGTCAGTCTCTGAATGTCCTTTCCGGTATCGCGTGTACCTCGCGTGGTTCCGGCGCGGCTTGGATGACGTCACCGATCTCCGTTCTTGACTGGCATCGGAGTGTCTAGGGCAGTACCTCTTAGGCTCCTCCCTACCGTTTCGTGACGGGAACGTCACTATCGTCAGGGGCTTGTGTGAGCCTCATCAATCCCGTGTCTGTTTTATAGCCGCAAGTTAACCCCTTATGTGAAGGACCCGCATGGAACTATTAGTCAGAGTGATTCTACTATCCTGATAATAAAAACCAGTGGGGTTAAAAGTATTCACTTCTGAAATGACCCATGATTCAATTAGGAACACATGAAATCACATTACATAAAATTACATGAAATTTCATAAAATTACATTGGATGAAATAACAATTGATTATGAGTGAATGCAATGGAAAAACGTTGGCAATTACTTGGACCAGTTATAGTAATAACACAATTTTTGTAATAATACATTTTAGAGAAAAGATGCTAGATCGAAATCAATGTTTAACCCTTTGGAGAAGGGTTTTTAAAGTATAGATCCAGAAGGTCTCTTGTTGAGAGACCCTATGCAATCTATCTCCCCCTCTAATACCCACCTTAGGGCAATCAATGCCGATACATGTGAGTCCCTCAGGAGACATGTTGTGATGTGTCTTAAATGGTTGGACACACTATGTGTCTCCAAACCATTCTTGATGTTGTACACATGTTCGGCAAATCTTCTTTTGTTGTTGTCTCCTGTGCTGCACACTACTGTAATTTACAGGGACATTCTAAAAGGTAAACACAAAAATTAGATTTGCAGTTAATGAATGTGCGAATTTCAAAGCTTTTACCGGTGACATTGGACCTGAATTCTTTACATTTACCATACCTAGCTGCAACCAATACATTTCTTACAAGGGAAATAGCCTTTAAGATCCTTTAACCACATAGTTTGTCCCAACCCTGATGTTTCTTAGGGCAACTAGGGGCCAGTTGTGATTTTAAGTTTTGAGCTTTTTATACACAATTTGCGTTTATCGGGTAATATTGATGTAGAATAGGATCTCTTTGTAGGATCCCCCAATTTTTGTTAAACACCCTAAGATATCCCTAGACATCCCATTGAATTGCGTAATGAAAGGAAGGAATACCTTGTTGTGTTCACATCTACTTTTTTAACGGGATGGATCAGGATGCCCTTTCTTACTGTTTGCCTGCTCAATGGCATATTTAACAAGCCTCCCGTGTATTTCCTATCCTTAAATTTGTTGCCCAAATCCAAATCTGTTCCTTATATTCTTCCACTTGGAACAGTTTCTTTGACTCTAAGAGCTTGTCCTTTTGGAATGTTTTTAATCCATTGAGGATGATGGTGACTGGATGCTAGAACATAGGAGTTAGCATTCACCTCTTTGTAATATGTTTTTGTCTGTATCTCATTATCAACTATATAAAGAGTAAGATTTAGGAAATTGATAGATTGCGGACTAGTACTAAACGTAAATTGGATATTATAATCGTTTTTATTTAGATGTCTCTTGAAGGCCTCTAGTTCTTCATTGGTGCCCCTCCAGACGCACAGCACATCATCGATGTAGCGTTTCCAAAGCACCAGGTTTGCACCATATGGCTTGTGGTTCTGGATGTAATTTTCTTCCCACATGCCCATAAATTTTTCGCATAACTTGGTGCAAACCTGGTACCCATCGCGGTGCCACACGTCTGGAGGTAGTAGCAGCCATCATGTGAAAAATAATTGTGGGTGAGTATATACCTGATGGCCTCTATGAGGAATTTTCTAACTGAGGGTTCCATGTCGGCATCTTTATTCAGAACCCACTCTATGGCCTTCAGACCCATTTCGTGGTTTATAATGGTAAAAAGGGATACCACGTCGCATGTGACCCAGATCAGACCCTCTTCCCATGTGAGATCCTGAATAATCTGCAGCACATGCGACGTGTCCTTGAGGTGTGATGGTATTTCTACCACATACTTCTGTAACAAATGATCCACAAATTGAGATAAGTTTGATGTCAGGGACCCAATGCCCGAGATGATGGGTCTACCCGGGGGTCTCAAGGGATTTTTGTGTATCTTCGGGATGAAATAGAAGAGTGGTATTTTTGGCTGTTCTATTATTAAAAATTCCAACTCTTTTTTGCTAATGATCCCCGTATCATACCCTTTTTCCAACCATTTAGATAACATAATTCCATACTCGTTAGTGGGATTACCTTTTAGTGTCATATAGGTATCCCTGTCACCTAATATGCGTTGGGATTCTTCCTGATAGTAGTCCCTATTCATGACTACTATCCCACCTCCTTTGTCAGCTGGCTTTATCACTATCTGGCTATTATTGGATAATGATTTAACCGCTTCTTTTTCAACTGTGGTCATGTTTTGTTTTTACATTTAAAGTCTTGCTCAAGTTTTCTAGGTCTCCTATGACCATTTCCGCAAATGTATCAATGAACTTCCCTTTACACACATCTTGGGATAAAAGTTGAACTTTTTTTAAATGCGTTAGTGGGGGCCTTACTGTATTTGTGCTTATTGTGCTCATAATTATGCAGCTCTAGTGACAGCATCCTTAATGAAATATTTCTTGAGTGTTAGCTTTCTAACATATTTGTGCACATCAATAAATGTTTTAAACATGTTAGGGCCCTGAACTTGGGCAAAAGTGAGTCCCTTTTCTAACACTCTAGTCTCAACTTCTCACTTTTGCCCAAGTTATTATTTTTCACATGATGGCTGCTACTACCTCCAGACGTGTGGCACCGCGATGGGTACCAGGTTTGCACCAAGTTATGCGAACATTTTTATGGGCATGTGGGAAGAAAATTACATCCAGAACCACAACCCTATGGTGCAAACCTGGTGCTTTGGAAACGCTACAATCGATGATGTGCTTGCGTCTGAGGGTGCACCAATGAAGAACTAGAGGTCTTCAAGAGACTCTAAATACAAACGAATTATATATCCAATTTACGTTTAGTACTAGTCCGCAATCTATCAATTTCCTAGATCTTACTCTTTATATAGTAATGAGATACAGACAAAAACATATTACAAAGAGGTGAATGCTAACTCCTATGTTCTAGCATCCAGTCATCATCATCCTCAATGGATTTAAAACATTCCAAAAGGACAAGCTCTTAGAGTCAAAAGAAACTGTTCACAAGTGGAAGTATAAAGGAACAGATTGAGGATTTGGGCAACAATTTAGTAGATGTGAACACAAACAAGGTATTCCTTCCTTTCATTACGCAATTTAATGAGATGTCTAGGGATATCTCTAGGGTGTTTAACAAACATTGGGGGATCCGAGCCCTTCATAACCTAGCGGTTACAAACGCTAAGCGCTAATGACGGTGTTATACCCCTCCCACTGCACACCTAACAACTAACCACCTCAGGGCAACTGCCCACTCACCACCCTTTACGAGCCGATAAGGTAATGAAACTGTTTTTATTTTTATTTTGAAGTAACATATAATTGGAACAGCACAAGGAAAGGGCAAATGCCCCCTAGGTAGGACAATACAGTATACAAGTAAAATACAATACAAAATTAAACAAAAAATTTAAATAATATTTACTTACTCCTTGCCGGATGAAGGCCAGCCTCTCCTCATCTCCATCAACAACCATGTAAGGGTCTGATCCACCCCATCACCACACATTCAAGAAGGGGCAAAAGCACTAGTGCCATTATATGAAATATGCACAAAAATAAAACTGACATTTACACTACTGTACATACCATTACACAGTAGCCAAGTAACCCATTGATTGTCACTGTAGGTAAATTATGCCCCATAATGGGGCCACAGATTACCACAATGTCACTGAATAGGCAACAAAAAAATCCAAAAATATAAAATACTGTACATTACAATAAAAAAAACTTTAGCCATAAACCCATTGTTCACTGTCAATGTGTAACCTTGCTCACCATGGGGGACAATGAATTAACCACAACGTCAACTTCAAAAAAAAATCCAAAAAATAAATACATTACATTTAAATAAAAACAAAACAACCAAAAAGAGTGCATTGATAGTTCAATGTTGTTATCTTATCCGCAAAGGGGCATAGATAACATATTGCCAATCAATGGTACTCCTTTAAAAAAAAAATACACAATTAAATAAAAAACAATAAAGAAGCGTACTTTCCATTGTTGGGAATGAAGGTTTCATCCCCTCATCCAATGAAGCACAACAACTACTGACCCATGAAGCAGTGATCGCATCATCATGATGAACCGAGTGTTAGGATCCCCAGTTGCTTACAGAGGCGGCCCCGGTGAGTAGTGTCAGGGAAGACCAATACTTTTAAACTGAACCTTCAGGGTTCACTATCACTAAGTACAGGACAAAGTAATTTAACAAACAGAGTTTATTTTTTGGGGTAAACCACAATACCAAATACCAAATCAGAACCATACACTTACCAATGGGGAACCTGGTGGGGAAGTTTACAGTCTCACGAGGTGCAGAGACCACTTCAAATGGGTTTTACCTGTCCACTATTCTTTGCTTCAGAATATCAGAGTGCTGAACACCACAGCAAGCCACTGTGATATTATCTCCAGCTGGTCACAACACCAAACCTCCACACTCCTTCGCAGATGCTCTCTCAGATGGATTACCACACCCACTTTCCCCAAAGTGTTCTACTCAGATGGACTACCACACCCTCCCAGAGGTGTCTCGCCAGAGGGTGACTAGTACTCTGATCAGCAGTAGGGTCCCTTACATATCCCCTTGGTGGCTATCATTTACACATTGAGCAAGGGCATCCACCAAGAGAAAAACATGCCTGAATAGCATCATAGTGATTAAAGGATTGAACAATCCATCCAATGATCTGAAAGATTTAAGATATTGTTGGTGTCGATAACGCGCACCTTATACAACAAAAACCTCAGATGACGCTGTGGATCTAAAGCGACCAACATTACAGTCAGGACAAATTCACCACTCCAGGTATTCATTGAAGAAGGGCCATATGGTCATTAGTCTCTACAACCCTCTTTTGAATTACGTACTCCATCACCATCGACCAAAAGTCTCTCCTTGGAGCATCTTGCAGAAACATGAGATTGGGTGGACTACAAATTCCTCCATGAAAAGCACATTATGGTACATGTATAAGGAATTTCCTTGAAAGGCCCTTGATAACTGCAGACGAGTACTTACACACCTATATCTCTCATCCATGCATTAAACAAAACAACTTTTAATTTTTTTTTAATGGCTTGCTATGAAAGCCATTTGCAGTAGCTTATTAAATGGTTTTCAGATTACAAATGAAGACACCCAACTTTAGCATAAAAGTAAGTAACACAAAACAAGTAAGATTCTAATATCACTGTTAGCCACCAGTTGAACACATCAAAAAGTCTATGTCTCAGGAAACACCAACAACCAACCCTGCAGATCATGCTAAGTAGGTCAGTGGGTTGCCAGCACATGCAGGGACATCAGGCTTATAGGACCAACATTCCGATAGCCATGCAGTTCCAGCAGATTAATATAAATACAAATATAGATTCGGAACCTGGCGCATGGTAAAAAAGTGTAACGTCCAATAAAAGCGATTATAGTGATAATGTCCTGATCTTTGCAAGTTGATTGGTGCGGCCGATGAGAAATACACTGCGCACACACTTTATTCAAGTCTCGGCTATAGTCCCACGACATTCAGGGTTATACCGGGTGTATTGAGCGTTTGTGAATGGTTTTCTTTCCTGCCCCGAGGATGATTGCCTTATTTTACAGGCAGGGATGAAGCCATTTTATTCCCGCTGGCGGCTGCACTTACACTGCACAGTATATATATATATACTGCATTACAATTCATGAATTATATGCCATACTGGTAGACACGCGAAGACATTGCAGCCTATTAATTCCTAATCTTATCATTTAAACGATCAGTCCGCCCCGTCAACCAAGGCATGAACCCAGGCTGGGAAGGCAAACGCAACGGGGCTTGGTCAGAGGTGAGGAGCGGCGAATTCCAGGTAATCTGGCCAGGTACATACGGGATATTTGCTCGAATAAAAGTGTCGTCGGTGCAGTATAGACTCAAATCACAGTTCCATAAGCAAAACATTCCTCTTCACAGTGTATTGTTAACCCTGTAGATGTGAGACATGAAACAGAGAGAAAGGACATTGCGCAGTATTGTTTAACAGCCAAAATGTACCCTTATTCTCTGAACTCAATGAATTGCCTACTTACTAGAAGTAGGTAGGTCGCATACAGGGGAGAGAAACTGTGCCTGGAGCCTTCCGTGGTCCCAGGAGCCTTCGTATGGCACGAACCCCTCGTGTGTCCTCGGCTTCCGTGGATATAGGAAAGGTCTCCCTCTCAGGAAAGATGTCTTCTGGGTCTGTCTTAGGATTCCTGTAACTTATTCTCCATAGGGATGAAAGAGGGGACAGAGGATTGCGCAATAATAAAAAACTTTAATGACGCCTACCTAAACACAATAAAATACTCACAAAGGAGGTGAGGTGTAAATGAATAAGAAGTGCCCGACCCAGCACACCAGCAGCCGCGATCAGTCTCTGAAGTCCTTTCCGGTATCGCGTGTACCTCGCGTGGTTCCGGCGCGGCTTGGATGACGTCACCGATCTCCGTTCTTGACTGGCATTCGGAGTGTCTAGGGCAGTACTCTTAGGCTCCTCCCTACTCGTTTCGTGACGGGAACGTCACTATCGTCAGGGGCTTGTGAGCTCATCATCCCGTGTCTGTTTTATAGCCGCAAGTTAACCCCTTATGTGAAGGTACCGCATGATATTAGTAGCAAGTGATTCTACTACCTGATAATAAAAACAGTGGGGTTAAAATATTCACTTCTGAAATGACCATGATTCAATTAGGAACAATGAAATCACATTACATAAAATTACATGAAATTTCATAACAATTACATTGGATGAAATGAACGAATTGATTATGAGTGAAGCAATGGAAAAACGTTGTGCAATTACTTGGACCAGTTTTATAGTAATAACACAATTTTTGTAATAATACATTTTAGAGAAAGATGCTAGACGAAATCAATGTTTAACCCTTTGGAGGAGAGGGTTTTTAAGTATAGATCCAGAAGGTCTCTGTTGAGAGACCCTATGCAATCTATCTCCCCCCTAATACCCACTTAGGGCAATCAATGCCGATACATGTGAGTCCTCCTCGGAGACATGTTGTGATGTGTCTTTAAATGGTTGGACACACTATGTGTCTCCAAACCATTCTTATGTTGTACACATGTTCGGCAAAATCTTCTTTTAGTCTGTTGTCTCCTGTCTGCCCAATACTGTATTTACAGGGACATTCTAAAAGGTAACACAAAAATTAGATTTGCGTTAATGAATGTGCGAATTTCAAAGCTTTTACCGGTGACATTGGACCTGAAATTCTTTACATTTGATCCATAGCTGACTGCACCATACATTTCTACAAGGGAATAGCCTTTAAGATCCTTTAACCACAATAGTTTGTCCCAACCTGCTGTTTCTTAGGGCAACATAGGGCCAGTTGTGATTTTAAGTTTTGAGCTTTTTATACACAATTTGCGTTTATCGGGTAATATTGATGGTAGAATAGGATCTCTTTGTAGGACCCCCAATTTGTTTTAAACACCCTAGTAATATCCCTAGACTCCCATTG
>WSYH01018733.1:0-10794 GCA_036426205.1 Ascaphus truei
CAGCAGGATCTTTTGCGGATGCAGAGGTCCGTTTTCCGCAGCATCACCCATCACTGGGGACCATGGCGCACACCTCTGGACCCGATTCCAGGTGATCAAGGCCCACCTGCCAGCACAGCATTGCTCGCCAAACAGCACAGGTTAGCTGACGGGTCAATGAGCTAAACATGGGCAATTGGTGACTCCATAGGACTAATTACAGGTTTGGAGACGTTTACCCTCACTTTGAGTTTAACTTGTATGGTAACATGTTTTCTGTATGGTTACAGCATTTTAAAATGCAATCATTGGGGACTTATGTTGGCCTCTGAAAAAAAGATTCTAGACATAGAATGCAATGACATGTGCATACCGGTTTAAAAGCATCTATGATATTTTTTTTGATGACTATATACATGATTATTGTTAATATCTAATAAAATTGAATTCATTCAGAGAAAAATATGTTTTTTTTTTATTTTATGCTACCAATGTGGTGGTAATAATGTATGAACTGTAATCATCTTGATGTAAAGGAGAAAATAAATTTAAATGAGTAGTTTCAGAGAAAATATTAAACATAACGGATTTTATTCAGTATAATTCTAACTGTATCATTTATTTAATTATTACCTTCCAAACAAACAGTATGTAGGAAGGATTGATTGACTGTTAAAATGTGTTTCTTTGAACATAAACATAATATCAGCATGGATATACCAACACGGTTAATGAAAGCATTTTAATGATGTACACAAAAGACATAGGGGCCTATTCTAGTGTCTCAATACTAACTCATCGAGCTATTTGAGCTCGTTCCCGAACTATTTGGCCAGTTGCTATTCAGAAAGCTCCGTGACATGCCAACTAGTTCGGGAGTGCATTTCCACGAGCGGTCTAGCTCCGGCTCAAACACAACCGAGCAGGAGTTGAAAAACAGCTCCAGACAGTTATTTTGATACGCTCACCTATTCTAGTAGCTCCAATAATCTCATTGAGGCTCGAACTAGCGAGTTTATCACAGATCTCATCACGCCACCCAAGGGAGTGAGATGGGATTTGTGAGTAGGACTTAGAAAAAAATGTATTTTTTCCTCCATCGTATTGAAGCGGGAGCTCCGGAGCTGATATGCATTAATATCAGCTCAGGAGACCCCCGGCTTCCATCCAATGTAATAAAAATATTTTCCAGGCTGGCGGCTGACCGTATTAATACTAGTGTCCTTTTATTATGGGTAGTGTGTGAAGGTGGTTTTTTGGTGGGTGTTTAGGCCCGCAGGAGGATGTCAACCCCTTCATTACCTTAGCTTAATCCTCCCGCAACCCACCCATAGACTAAACACACACCGCGGGCTAAATACCACCTTCACCTACCGATGCTGATCACCACACTAAACATTTAAACCCAATCTAGCCAACATACAACCCATTGATTGCCAGTGTGGTTACCTACAGTATGCCCCAATGGGAGCAAAGATAACCCCATGGCAATGAATGGGCATCCCCTCTTCCCCCAACAACTCCCCTCAACACATACAGAACAGTAATGGGTAAAATTACTATGGACTATTACAGATATGGATAATAGCTAATTTGCCCAATCAAAATAAAACATCATCTAGCCAGCATAAAGTAACCAAAAGTTCTACTTACCCCTGCCAGGATGAAGGCCGGCCTCACCACCGTCCTCAGCGTCCATGTCCTCCATGGGCAGCAACATTTCAATCAAAAAACAATCTATTGGCCACTAACCCCTTAATCGCCTTAGTAGTTAGTAACTGTTATAGTATTAAGGGTTAATCCCCTACCCTTGCCCCAGGAAGCTAACCACCCTCTACCCATTGATTGGCACAGGGTACACCATGCCCATTACTGTATGTATTGTTGAGTGGGTTTGTTGGGGTTAGAGGGGGTGCCCATTCATTGCCGTTGGGTTAACTCCTCCCGCACCCTCCTCAAAGCCTAAACACCAACCATGGCCAATACCACCTTCACCCACCCCCACTACCACAATAAACATGGCCACTGGTAGTTAATCCCTTCATTGCCTTAGCGGTTAGTCTTAAGGTAATGAAGCTGCCTCAAATATATTTTTATTGCATTGGATAGAAGCCGGGGGTCTCCGGAGCTGGTATTAAGCGTATCATCAGTGCAGACTCCCGGCTTCAATTCATTTTTTCTAAATCCCATTCTCAGATCCTATCTTGCCACCCTTTGGCTGGCGAGATCAAATCTTCGGAAACTCGCTATTCCAGGCCTCGATAGAGTTCTTGAGGCTACTAGATAGCGTTATTTTCTTGAAATGGTACTATTTGGATTTTTGAAGCTCCCGCTCAGTAAGTTTGACCAGGAGCGAGAACTCACAGAAAAATGTAGTTCCTGTAACGAGTTGGCCAACTCATCGGGCTTTCTGAATAGAAACCTTGCAAAATTTTGCAAAAACTGCTCAAAATCCTTGATGAGTTGGTTACTGAAGCTGCTAGAATGAGGCCTCTGTTTGTTTTTTCTGTTTGCCCAAAAGTCTTCCCCCAGCACTAATCCTACTAACCAACCTATTTTGCGAACTTTCAAATAAACACTTTTGATCACCTCAAGGAAAATACAGTATGGTTTGACTTTACTTTCTTTGTTTATGTACTATCATTATTCATATTTATCATTTTGAATCTTTTGGGGGGGGGGGGTGGTTGCCTTCGTTTTATTATTTTTGTGTTACAATTGAGATCTTCAGGGGTGTTTTCTCTCATACCACACCCCCGTGGCAAACATCACAATTTACAACTTGAAAACTACTCAAATTTCTATTGATACTGGTTGTCTCTTTTAGCAGGTGATATTGAACGTAACCCAGCCCTACCTTTTCAACTCTGTCCATACCCCTGAATGAATACCCCCTTCAAATTCCAAAAAGGTCTATCTGTTGCCCATATAAATATCCAGAGCCTGCTTCCCAACATTAACCCTTTCCGGTCGAATGTCGGAATATATCCGACAAAATATTTTCCGCTTGTGGTCGAATGTCGGATCGGAGGAGGGAGGAGGAGGAGAGGGGAAGAGCTGGGTAGCTGCGTGTGGCGCTGGCAGCCGCACACTCTCCCAGCAGCCGCATTGACCCGCCCCCACAACCCCACCCCCCAAATCGCCCCAGCCCCGCACCAAATCCCCCCCAGCCCCAGCACCAAATCCCCCCCCAGCTCTGCACCTCACCGCCGGCACCGATCGTCCCCGCCGCCCCCCCCCCCCCCGCCCGTTCCGCACCGATCCCGGGCACGATCCCCCCCCCCCCCCAAACCCGGCACCGCTTCCCAGCCGCTCACCGATACCCCCCCCAGCCCGGCACTGATTCCCCCCCCACCCCGCACCAAATCCCCAGCCCTGCTCCTCACCTTGGCACGGCAACCGATTCCGGTGCGAGTGCGCGCGTGCAGTGGTGCGGTGCAAGTTGCGCGCGCAGTGCATGCTTGCGATGTGCGCAGTGGGCGACTCTGCGCAGCAGGTACGACTGTGGCGCGCGCCGGGTGCGACTCTGCACGCGCAGGTGCGACTGTGCGAGTGCACGCAATGTGTGTGGCGGATCAGCGCTATAACAGGGTTGCTATATGTGAGGTTTTTTTTTACGAAAATTCAATTAGACCTGCTGGCGCATTTATTAAAAATTCATTGGACCGCAAAGGTTAAGAGAGAAATGGAAGTCCCAACTCCCTAGCGGGCGCTATTTCAAAAGAGTCCAGCAAACACTAAGTGTAAATGATTTCACTTTTGAACTTCTCAGAGACGGTCCCATATGTGGAATTTAACCCCTTGTTTCTCACACATAATAAACACAGTGATGGAGTATCCCCAAGAGCCTCTGTCCCACGGAATAACTTATATGGGGTACTCATATAATGAAACAACTCACTGTTTGAGTGTGTAAGGGCTCCCAAACTAGCGGAACTAAGGGCATGGTGCCTATGTTATACCCGTCATCATTATCACTGAAAATTGGCTAACTCCTAAAACCCTCGATGCAACTATCACCATTCAGGGGTACTCCATTCGAGAAAAACCAGGTCAAAGAGAGGACAGGTGTTATTTTATATTGCAACACCTTACAATTTATGTTCCTAAATTGCCCCCCAACCACCCCCTCTTTTAAATCCTACTTGTCAAAATCTAAACACAAACAGGGACAAATCTGCCTCCCCATTTCTAAGCCCATTCTTATTGCTGGCATCTACCGGCCCCCTAAAGTCCACTACAATCCCTGACTGATGTCACCCACATTTATTGGCACATTTCCTCTCAGAACAAGAAAAGTGAGCTGCTAGTTCTTGGGGATTTCAATACAATTGGCTCGAAGCTAAAAACAACAAGATTCAGCGACAAATCTCAAGTTACTAACGCAAGCAGATTTTCCCAACCCACACTGACAACCTGAAATCTTTTCAGTCATTTAACTATGTATTTGTAACCAGGTGTTTGTCATTATAACTCTGTGCCCAGGACATACTTGAAAACGAGAGGTAACTCTCAATGTATTACTTCTCTGGTAAAACATTTATAAATAAATAAATAAACGGACCATATTTTGTATATCTCCCCTGCTCCCGCCTCCCACAATGTGTACTAAACGTATGCCAATCTCAATACTGATTTTCATGTATCACTTATTCTGTTTATTATATAGGATCCTTTGGTTAGTTTCTCTTGATCTTCATTCCAGTATATCTGAGCGACAAGATCTACCTTAGCATACAGTATCCTGGAACATTATAGCACTCTAGACTTCTTACAAAAAACATGTTTCTTTATGCTGATTTTTCACACAACTTTCCTTTTTCTCTGTAATGATAAGATACATGTATCTGCTTGTAATTTTTGAGCGGTTTGAGAACCATATATGGCTCAGCACCTCAAACCCACCTTGGCAAACTTGACACCCTCTACAATTCAATTTGTCGTTTTGTTCTCCAATGCAACTACAAACACAACCCACTGCGAATGCTCAAAGAACTAATTGGTCATCACTAGAGTCTAGCGCAAAGTTCACCTTTCCTCTGTCTTGCCTTCAAATTCTTTGTGGGCAAGCTACCCAGCTATCTGACAAGCTCCTCACCCCTTCCACATAACAGCACCTATCACCTGAGATCAGACCTCCAAAAGACTGTTCATGGTCCCAAGGCCTCACAAAGTATCCGGCCGCTCCTCCTTTTCTACCGTGCACCCAAAACTGGAACAACCTACCAGAGACTCTCACATCCACCACCATTTTAAGTTTTCAAATCTAAGGCTGTCACACATTTTTAATCTGGTCTGTAACTGTTTCATACGCCCATAATATATTATCTTAACTGTGCGCGCAATGTCTTGTATATAATCTATACCCTGCTCATTTATGTAACTGTATTTGTAAACATGTATTATTTGTCTTAACTCTGTGCCCAGGACATACTTGAAAACGAGAGGTAACTCTCAATGTATTACTTCCTGGTAAATATTTTTAAATAAATAAAATAAGATAATGACGATAAACGTGATTTTATCCCTAGTTGTTTATGATGAAACATATATCATATGATTTTACGGGGAACAAATGGAAACTAGTTTCATACAAGACTCATTCAAAGCTTCACATACAGTTCCCCATTTTAGAAAGGTTTAACGAATAGTGTGATTTCAATAAAGTCAGCTATAGCATGGATATTCCATTTACTGTTTGATGTAACCATAAGGAAACTGGGCACAGGAAAGGAGAGCGTTGATTTGGGGGGAAGGGACGGTGCTTGAAGCACCCTAGCTCTTTTGAAGCCTTTGAAATTTTACATTCCTCGACTGATTAAAGCTAGAGCCAAGTCTATGAAAAAAACATGTAAAGCTCTCCGCCCGCCAGAGACGCACATTAAAAAGATTTGTAGCTCTTCCAAACTCAGATCCCATTACAATTATAGTATGTTTGATCATGCTGCATATTTCATAGGACTCGGTTGGGAAGGAATAACACATATTTTGTGAAGATTGCTGGGATTTTGTTTAAACCGGATAGCTTCTAAATGTTAAAAAAATATGCATTTAAAAACTTGATGAGCCATATAAAATAATTTATACAAAAAATTGAAATAAACCTTTTCCTCGTTAGTTAAGAGATAGCGAGGTTTAATTTGTAGTCGTTTTTGAAGCAGCAAGTATTTAAATCTCTCACAGGCCACTATGCAGGTATAATTGCTGCTTACTACACTAGTATTCCCTTACCAAAATATGAATGGCCCTTATTCTTACAATGTCATCACTTTCAATACTTGTCGCCCTGTCCCCTGCCTTGATACTGCTATGCACATGGAACATGGAACCCTCCTCCGCCCGGCTCCTAAGGGCTTACATACGTGTATATTTATACGGCAGTGCCCCGTCTTTGTTCCCTTGTCAGGGAGCTGGGTTCGCGCAGGCAGGCGTTGGAGATGCACTGAAGGGCGCCACTTCATTCATGACACCAAGCGCTTTATTTACCCGCCGTAGATAACTTCTCAGTCACAGCATACCCTTTACATCTGTAAAGTTCTTTACTCTCTCCACTGTTTGTATCTGTACTATGAAAATAATAGTTAGCATTTTTTTAAAAAGCTATTTTTAATGACATTTTTAATGTATTATATGTAACAAGCATTTTTTGTGACTATAGCAACCATTTACAATTGACATCGACTTCCTCTTCTGAAACAGCTCTGACACACCCCTTTTTTGAGCCCTGCCCCCTCTCTAGCAGTGCACCAATTGTAACAAGTGACTGCCTGGTCACATAGATCTTCCACAGTGAACTTTGCATCTTGGATCATCTTCTGCTGCACGGAGAGCTATTTATGAACCCCGATCCTAATTCACCAATCAATCACAGAGAATGGATCAATCGGCAATTTAGCTAATCACTTGACAGTGTCTAGATTGTATTGATGCACATATTGAAATTAATGTTATAAACGGCAGCTTGAACTGCAGCTTCAAAGCAGCAGTCCCCATTTTTATTTCATATCTTAAACAATAAATCCTACTCATTGACAACATTCTTAGAAGTTTTTTCTCTGGTAAGAATAAAATTGCTGTTGTACTGTAGTTAACTAATAGAAAGAGGCAATTCCTTTGACGTAATCCCATTGCAGCTTTCAATTGTAGTTAAGTTCATCCTGCACCATATTAATTAAACTTAAAAAGTGTGATAAGATATAATATATCGTGAACTTTGGTGTTACTGGAGTATAAATAGCATGGTTCAGCGCCATTGTTATGAAAAATTTTTTTTTTCTTAATGTCATATTTAATTGATTGCTTTATCCTATTAAATCTAACTCTACAGTATTAATTTCCAATATCTAAACTTTACTGTATGACAAGAAGCTTTATATTCCTATTCCACTCCTTGAATCTTTGTACACCTTGCTTGCTATGGCTGGTAAAGCAAAAATGTCCCCTAGATAATAAACTATAGGTTATGCATGTAATTAGCAGCCCCCCTCTTTTTGCTCCAAATTGTAAAAAAAAGTGTGTGTGTGTGGTGTGTGTGTGGTCGAGCACGTGCATTTTAATTAAAACTTCTTTGTCTTTTGTCACTGTTTTGTCACAGAAATTTTATGTGTGATGAATCAAAACACAATTTCAGTTCCAAAACGCAAAGAAGTTTGACTTTGAACGCCTGTTTTAGCTATTTGAACTTCTATATTTATACCGTAGTAACTGTGAATTTCTCGTGTGTGTGTGCGTCACTGTGTGTGTCACTCTGTGTGTGTGTGCGCGGCGTCATGTGTCAGTGTCTGTGTGTCAGTCAGTGAGTGTGTGTGTGGTCAGTCTGTGTGTGTGTTGTGCAGCATCAGTCAGTGTGTGTGGTGTGTGTGTGTGCATCAGTCAGTCGTGTGTGTGTGTGGTGCGTCAGTCAGTGGGTGTGTATGTTCATGTCAGTCAGTGGTGTGTGCGTGTCAGTCAGTTGTGTGTACCGTTAGTCGTGTGTCTGTGTGTGTACGCGTCAGTCGAGTGTGTGGTGTGCATCAGTCAAAGTGTGTGTGTCACTGTCGTGGTGTGCATCAGTGTTGTGTGTCGTGTGCATGTCATGTGTGTGTGTCACTGTGTGTGTGTGTCAGTCAGTCAGTGTGTGTATGGCAGCAAATGTGTGTGTGTGTGAGTCTGTGTGTGTCATCAGTGTGTGTCACTGTGCGTGTCTGTGTTCACTGTGTGTGTGGTGGGGTGGCGGGAGCGCTCAGCATGTCCCACAGGCTCTCACAGTTCCTCCCCCCACCCCTCCCTCCGGCGGTGCTGCGGGGACACGACGGCTCAGTGCTCTCCCCCCTCCCCTCCCTCCCTCCGACGGTGCTGCGGGACATGGAGCATGTCCCGGTGAGATGAGATCTCGGGGGAGCCGGGGCACAAGCGATGCTGTGGGGAGGTGGCTGATGGCGGCCCTGTGTGCTCAGTACGGGGGGGGGAGAGAGTGTGAGTGTGCGCCAGGGGATCCAGCGCCGCCGACCCGCAGCCGATTTCATCCTGGGGGTGTGTGGTGATTTCCGTCCGTCCAAGGATCCAGCGCTGCGTTCCTCCTCTCTGGCTTGCAAGCTGGCAACACTGACTTCGCTGATGGCCTCTTCTGCCAGCAGTGACTACCCTTCCGGCACTGAACTTCCATTACCATGAAGCCCATTTACTGCCAGGGAAATGTTCTCGTGTGGTAGCGTACGCAATGAAGTAACACAAAATAGATGACATAACCCGGCGCTAATATATGTGAAAAACATAAAAAATGAAAAAATATTGATATATATAGTCCCAAATGGTGCAAGTGATGAAATGATAGTTCAATGGTTCAAACCTTAAAAGTCGGTTGGGCACAGACTCAGTTCACAGTTCATCAAAACAGATGGTTCTTCTTCTCATATGTTGTACTTGATCCTGCATATTAAAGATATCAAGCAAGAACAAACATTGCGCAGTATATCGGACAAACAATATTATTTCCAAATAGTGATTGTATCTGAATTGCCTACTTACTAGAAGTGGCTAGATCACGTGCAGGGGAGAGAATCTGTTCTTTAAAGCCTTCTTTCCCTGGAAGCCTCTTGATGTCGCACGAACCCCTCGTGGTGTTCCTGCCCTCCGTGGGTAGAGAGGGATCTTTCTGCAGCCCCTGTCTTCAGGAATCCTGTACCTCTTACTCCGTTTAGGGAAACAAAAGAAGAAGGACAGAGGATTGCGCAGCACAATAATCTTTAATGGCACTTGCCCAAACCCAGATGAAATAACTCACAAAGAAGGTGAGTTAAAATACAATAAAAAGGTGCTCGGCCCAGCACACACACACAGCCGCCTGAGTCACTGGTAGTCCGCTCCGGTAACGCGTGTACCTCGCGTGTATCCGGCGCTCTAGTGTGACGTCACTATCTTCCGTAAGACTCGCGCTGGGATGACTGGGACACTGCTCCTTAGGCGCTCCCCCTGTATAGAACCGCAGTGTCTGCCTGCTTCTCTCGTTAAAACGAAGATTTGCCGAACATGTTTATAACATTAAGAAAGGGCTGGAGACACACAGTGTGTCCAACCATTTCAGAACACACCATAACATGTCCCCTGAGGGGTTAACATGTATCGGCATAGACTGCCCAAAGGTAGGGGTCAGAGGGGGTGATAGATTGCAGAGGGTATCCCAACAGGAATCCTTCTGGATCTACACTCTGCGTACGCTCCAACCCAAAGGGTTAAATATTGATTTTGATTTAGCTTCCTTTTTATGAACTTTTGACTTAAAAACATTTTTTGCTCCCATCCAGTTTATTTTATAGTTTTTTCATGTTTTTAGTCCATCATCATTGTTCTAGTGCTCTTTTACATTATTTATTTTAATATATGTACAGTGCTTTATTCACATGCTTCCTTAAACCCCGCTGGTACGATTTACCAGTTAATAGGAATGTTAATTGCCATCCATCAGTCATATGAGATCCCTTTTCATGTAAGGGGTTAATCTGACGGCTATAAAAGTGACAAGGGATTGATGAGGCTCCACAATCCCCTGACGAAGTGACGTTCCCCGTCACGAAACGCGTAGGGAGGAGCCTAAGGAGCAGTGTCCCAGTCATCCCAGCCGCGAGTCTTACGGAAGATAGTGACGTCACACTAGAGCGCCGGATACACGCGAGGTACACGCGGTACCGGAGCGGACTACCAGTGACTCAGGCGGCTGTGTGTGTGTGCTGGGCCGAGCACCTTTTTATTGTATTTTAACTCACCTTCTTTTGTGAGTATTTCATCGTGGTTTCGGGCAAGTGCCATTAAAGATTTATTGTGCTGCGCAATCCTCTGTCCTTCTTCTTTTTGTTCCCTAAACGGAGTAAGAGGTACAGGATTCCTGAAGACAGGGGCTGCAGAAAGATCCCTTCTATACCCACGGAGGCCAGGAACACCACGAGGGGTTCGTGCGACATCAAGAGGCTTCCAGGGAAAGAAGGTTTAAAGAACAGATTCTCTCCCCTGCACGTGTTCTAGTCACTTCTAGTAAGTAGGCAATTCAGATACACATCATCATTTGGAAATAATATTGTTTGTCTCGATATACTGCGCAATGTTTGTTCTCTGCTTGATATCTTTAATATGCAGGATCAAGTACAACATATGAGAAGAACCATCTGTTTTGATGAACTGTGAACTGAGTCTGTACCCAACCGGACTTTTAAGGTTGTAACCATTGAACTATCATTTCATCACTTGGCACCATTTGGGACTATATATACATTATTTTTTCATTTTTTATTGTTTTTTCACATATATTAGCGCCGGGTTATGTCATCTATTTTTGTGTTTATT
>WSYH01018734.1:0-10794 GCA_036426205.1 Ascaphus truei
ATGAATACTGGCCTCTACCTCTGGATAGCATCGCTTGGGGGTGATTCCCTCCCACCTTTCTCTATGTTCCCTATAGAATATTAATACTGGCCTCTACCTCTGGATAGCATCGCTTGGGGGTGATTCACTCCCACCTTTCTCTATGTTCCCTATAGAATATGAATACTGGCCTCTACCTCTGGATAGCATCGCTTGGGGGTGATTCCCTCCGACCTTTCTCTATGTTCCCTATAGAATATGAATACTGGCCTCTACCTCTGGATAGCATCGCTTGGGGGTGATTCCCTCCCACCTTTCTCTATGTTCCCTATAGAATATTAATACTGGCCTCTACCTCTGGATAGCATCGCTTGGGGGTGATTCACTATACAAGGGTGTCAATAACCACACTAAAGACTATTGAAACAGGTAGTTTAGCGATTTAAGTGTAACCATACTCTTTTGCTTAAACCAATCCCATCCCCAAGGACTGAATTATCTGGAACCCTTGGTGCGATTTATGCCTTCTTACTCCAAACACCACAAATCACCATGGCCCCTGTGTCCACAAGCGGCGGACTGCAGGCTTCCCGCAGGCTGCGTTTATACAGGGGTTAAAACCTAATCTCGGAGACGCTTTTCTTGGACTCCCTGAAAATTAAACTTGAGATGATTATCTGGTTCTATCATCAAAACCTGATCTTTCGCAGTGGAAAGTTTAGATGATTGACACTTATAACTATCCTTACTATGCTTTAATGTAACAACGCTATAAACAAATGTTTCTCAACCCCTCTTCCTAGACACCGCGGCCAGACCAATTTTTAGGAATAATTACCAAGCCCACGTTTACACTTACAGTATCTTATATGTCAATGTATGCTTGGGCCTGCTATCCCTAAAACATAGCATGAGCAGGGTGTCCCAGCAGGGTTGCGAATCATATTGAAATAACAACTTTACGGATATGGCTCCTCTATGTGTACCAAGAGCACTATTCAATATTGATTCTTCCCTCCCTAAGAAGACTTGTTTAGATTGATATAAGGAGCTTGTAGGTGGAGTTCGTCTGAGCAGAGGTCCGACTCCAGTTCTCAGCAACAACACTAAGTGCAGGCCTACGTTACAGCTCTCTGCTTGAGACCGGTGGTTCAGTGAAAATGATTGTGCTAATGAGAATATACAGTAGCCTTAAAACCGGCACCTTGAGTACTAGACTTGGCAACGTCTGCTCTAGAGGAGAATTTACTTAATACACCTCTACAAATGACATAGCTACAATAATCTGTTTAAAACTGGCAAAAAATAAGTAGCCACTTATGACTCAGACGTACATCAAATGTATTCAACTTTACAAACACTGTTGTTCAGTTGGCAAACAAGTAAACTTAAAAAAAATGATTGATGCACTCATGGTGCATTCATTCTTGCTATTAACACACAAATATCCTTGTCCTGGGTTCTGGTTTCTTAATTGGGAACTACTGTATACGAATGGGGAAATGAATCATAATTACATGCATTAAGATCTTTTAAATCAAATTAAACATTTACCTTACACTTTTAAGGAGCAGTGCCCACTCATTTCACTCTTATTTGGCCAAACACCCCTGAACTTTATAATGTTAAATGGCTATATAAATAAAAGTGATCAAAGAAAGGACGTTATACCGGCAAAATCTCCTGAAACGGTATTAGAGGACCGTAACAATATGCTAATGGATTTCTGATCTAGATACCCTGACATTTTTCGTCCTGTTAACCGATAGCAATAGCTCTATTCTCATTACCTCATTACACACCTCTGTTCATGTAGCATCCTTTCTTAGACCTTGAGTACAGTTATAGTTACCTTTCTCCTAGGCACATAAAAGTAACCTTTATTTGGTGTCCATCTATCCAGAACCGAGAAGACAACCTGGCGGCGAAGCACAGAACTCTAACGTGAGTAGGTTCTTGTGCAGTAAGGCGAAATATAATTCCGCAGTAGGGAAGCAGGGGAGAATGTTATTTAGAGCACAATACCCAATTCTCTGCATCATGCTTTTCTGAGGGTGAGATTTGTAGAACTGCAACATTATAGGTTAAATATGACTGATCGTATCCTTTGCCTTTTTTCATCTAAAAGACTCAGATTCAGTAGCCTCTAAATGTGTTTGTGGTTTAATCAGTGCAAGCAATGATTTCAAAGCCTTGAAGAGCTTGGCTGCTCCTGTATTTTTGCTAATGCGCTGTCATTGGAATACAGACCAAGATGAGTGGAAGCTTGGGGTTGTGTGATGGAGATGCAATTTGTTATGTCATTGCTGATTGCATTATGATTGTTCCGTGTGATGTCATAGTGATATCATTTGAACTGTATCCAAACATAGACAAACACCTGCTTCTATGATCTCAGGAACCATTATGAATATATTGGTTATGATTCTTAAGACGGTCCAGCATGATCGCGACCAGACACAGCAACAACTTTGCAAAATATATAGTAGATCGCTCCCCGTTAATAACGCGGTCCTCGGGGTCCACCCCGAGACCACCGAGACGTTAGTACGTGGGTCGCGCTAATTAAAAAAAAAAAAAAAATGGCGCCCGCATCAGCGCATATATCACCCGACGGGACAGAGATGAGCGGGATGTCTATCCCCTGGTCCCCGATCCCCGGTCACCGCAGGACAGGAGATGGGAGCGGGATGGCCCCTCCGGTCCCCCGCTTCCCCCGTCACCGCTCCCGCGTGACAGGACGCGGATGGGAGGGGGATGCCCCTCCTTCCCCGCTTCAGGAGGAGCAGAGAGAACTGCAGGAACACTCCACACCTCACGAGCGTACGGCGCTGCGCATGCGCACGCGAACTGAGGGGTGCCTAAAGTGATCGCTGTCGGGATGTGCTGCTTTGGAGTAGGTAAGCACAGTCTCCGGAAGACCGCTAAACCCCCCCCCCCCCCCACCCAGCACAGGGCCCTGCTGCGCAGCAGTACAGGGCCCGCCGTAGCGCGGGTCGTCCTGCCACTCAGCCCGCAAGCGCGGGCCCCGCCACCCCCCCCACACATAATAACTTCCCACCCCCCCCCCCCGGGCCGTAACACACCAGCCTAGAGGGTAGAGGGACACAACCGGACACTCGGACACCCTTTCCCCTGGCTGTGAGGGGTTAATGTTGAAGAGGCACCACAAGAGTTTGGTTACCTTGCTGTGTGTGTGTGTGTGAGCGTGTGCAGTGTGTGTCAGTGTGACAGTGTGTGTCGCATTTGTGTCGATGTGGCAGTGTCAGTGTGGTCAGTGTGAGCAATGAGCAGTGTGTCGTGTGTGCAGTGTGAGCATGAGCAGTGTCTGTGCAGTGTGGGGTCAGTGTGAGCATGTGTGTGCTGTGCAGTGTGTGTCAGTGTGAGCAGTGTGCAGTGTGTTCTGGTGTGAGCATGAGCGTGTGCAGTGTGTAGTCATGTCGCAATGAGCAGTGTGTGGTGCCAGTTTGTGTGCAGTGTGTGTTGCATTGTGGTGCAGTGTGTGTGCATTGTGTGCAGTGTGAGCAATGAGCAGTGTTTGTGTGCAGTGAGTGTGTGCAGTTTGTGCAGTTTAAAAAACGGGAGCCACAGGGGAAAACCCGTTATAAACCGAATCGCGTATATCGAGGCGCGTTATAACGGGTTTAGCTGTATTTAGCACCAATGAGGGTTTCTGAGCAGAAACACGTTTTTATTCAGCTCTGGGGACCCCTTGCTTACCTCTGCATGTGCCCAGGTACATCTCCTGCTGGGGAAACAAAATGAAGTTGCCAATCATCTGCAGCTGCAGGCCATAGGAAGCAACAACATCATCTGCCCCGCGGCTTCCTCCTGTCTGCATGCCACAGGGGATTTAAGAACCAGAAGTACTGGCGCACCTACAGTAGGGGGTAATACTGTATCTCAGAAACCAGAGGTCCCGGTTCAGCCCGAAAACCTCTTCTACCAACCTATGCTAAAAAAATAGGGGGGGGGAGCATTTACTGGAGTAGTCCTTTAACAGATTTCCAAAAGTTGGAAAAATGTGGTTCCTGTCCACTAGCAAATATGGTTACCTACTGGTGAATTTTCCTAAAAAACTAAATTGTTTGGAATTATTTTATGAATTGCCGTTCGAAATATGTCGTTAAATACGGATTACCACACGTTGTTGCAACGTTCGCAAATGAATCTGTGACAGATTCTTCATAGGTTTCAATGGCAGTGATGGGCAGGTTTCTGTGGAACCACTACAATAACAGCATGCCTCCAGCACATGAACAATGCAGGCTATTGATAAAAAGAACTTGATTGGGATAGAGTTGTTTATATTGTTAGCTACAGTATATAACATGTAACATGTGGTCAAGAGGTGGCAATATATTACAGATATTACGATGGAGAAAATCCTTTGCGGCACTTTTATCAGCGCCAGTACGGATTATGCGCAACTGTTTCTGCCATTAACACCTCTAGACTCCAATGAGTTAACACCGAAACACGTGAGGCGCAGGAGTTAGAAGAAGAGACTGAGATAAGAGACTTTTGACCTGTTGGTTTGGACACTGAGCTTTCATGCATTCTCCTCTGCTGTTTACAGGACTCTGACATTTTGAGCTTAACTCTGTGTAGTGATTGCTGGTTGCTTGCCTGGTGGTTGGGGAGACTACGAACCAGGGAAGTACCTTGTGGCCTTTAGACCCGGGGAACGGGCCTGAGGAAGGGTTATTCACGAAACGTTCCCCAAAGCCCCCCTACCGCCCAGCCCATGGCACCCCCGTCCCGCACCCCCCGACACCCATTCGCCCCGTTCTTACTATTTCTCCCCCTCTTCTGTTTGTTATTGTTCACTCACCTATCCCAGTGCCTGTCCCCTACACCCTCACTGTAGGTTTTTGCTACCCATAATGCCACATCACTCCAGTTTAACTTTATTATGTGTCATACATTAATTTACTTGGCATTTCCTGTGAATTGAATCTATATATTTCAGTTAGTGAGTGCTGGACTAGTTTGTAGTTACAATTGTCTCTAGGGGAATTGTGGGTCCCCTGTTTCCGTAGGACCCTGCCCTGACACTATTCATTTATACGCTTTTGAGTGCTCTCTATTCCGTATTTATTGGGTGTTATAACCGTGTACAGGACTTGAGATAATGTGGCAGACCTAGACTTTATAGGAGGCGGATTATCAGAGGTTGTTGAAATAATGTTACTCATCCAAAGATGTGTGGTGTCAATATATTGTTGTTATGATAAAACAAGAGTTTTTCTTATTGTGCAATTTGAGTCGGGTGATACACTATATAAGTTTACTGTGGGATGGGCGTGTTTTATATACAACCCTTGAAAAAGCCGTAAGGGGTGGTTGCTCTCCTACGTTCATGTGAATCCCGCAAATATTTTGAACGTTTTCCTTTATATTTGTATTCAAATTTTTTTATACCTAGTGCTCTACTCCTTATCTTATGTCTTCTCTATGACAATCAGTCATGATGGGCATGTCAACTATTTAACGCCGGAGCGCCCTTTTTGCTTTGTTTTGTTTATTCTGCACATCATGCACTTGTTCATTTTGAACCGTAATAATCGCGATTAGCCCTCCCACGCTTCTGCACAGAAGGGTTTGACCCCCTTCTGTTGACTTCACACCGGAATGACCGCAACATACACAAGATCGTTTAGGAGCACAAAAGGCGTTACATTAGAGTTAAGTGGTTATCTAACGTGATGAAGAAGAAACCTTCGAGTTCTGACAGCTCTGTACACTATAATTTATCTAAGAGAACTCGGTATCACTAACAACACTGTGTATTAATAGAAAATATTGAATACCGCTCCTGGAACGTTAAAGAGCTTAGTTATGGAGGAGGAGTGGGTCAGTGAGTAAGACACTGACTATATATAAACAATGGCACAGGTGTTGCATCAGTAAATTAATTACACGTGTGTGACAACAGGAGAACCTGGTTCAATTACTGTTCAATTCCCAGGGTCGGCTCCTTGGACCTTGGTCAAAGTCACCTTATCTCCCTGTGGCATCAAAATTCTAGATTGGAAGCTCATGTTGCTAGGAACTGTAATTCCAACTTATAAAAAAATTCATGATTTTTTTGTAGGTGGCCATTAGTAAACACATTGTAATAATTAATAAAAAACAAATAAGATATTCGTACCAGGTTGATGAGTGCCAATTATTTTTTTCTTTCAATCCTTCTTTCCCATTAATGTTAATGAAGTCACAAAGTAAATATTCCAGCGTTTAATCAAACATAAATGGATGCAGACTTGCCAGTTTTTTTTTTGCTTTTTTTTTTGCTTGTCATTTAAATGTTTAAAGGTGCTTAAATGGTTATCAATCGGCATTCCGGAAACTAAGACGCATGGCCAAAAAGTAAATAAAGAAAACAGGACGTTTCTTAGGTAGTTGCACAGACTTTTCTCCGCGTTGTGTCACAATTAATGATGATTCTAAGCTTATATTTAGAAAGGTTTTAATTTGTCTTTGTGTTGTAACATGTACCTGAAACTTGGAAGCGGGACCAACTCTCGATCAGTGTTCCCAACTCCAGTCCCCAGGCCGCCACAACAGCAGTGTTAAAGAGCAAGCTTCATTAGAGACAGTCAATCACTTGACTGAACACTGTGCTCAAGCGGTGTACTAAATCCTCGGCATGGTGCTCCCCGTGTAGGACTGGGCTTGGAACCACACCTCTGGTAGGTGAGCCCCAGTAACTCCTCCTCTAGGCCTTCCCCCCCTCTGACCTGAGGATTGGGTTTTAACAATCTGGTAAACACACGTGGACATGGAACATCTCAACCCTCTGGGGACATCACCGACTTGGGTTCGCTCGTCATAGCTCATGATACTGGACAACGTGTCTGCTTTAAAACTGAAACCGGGCGACAGTCATTGGAGAGGAACCAGTTTGGGGGGGTGCATTTAGTGGTGACGTATTATTGTTTTTTCTTTATATACGTGTCGGGAAGACAACATTGATAACGTCCGTATTCGCACTGATATCAGCTCCGAGGCCCGTGCCAGGGTAATGAAATGTGAGACAAAGCATTTTTTTGGGGGGTGGGTGTACAGTATTGTTGCTATGTTACATCTGTGCAAATAACGTGGAGTGAATACAACAGGTAAATGAAATATAACTGAAAGTATGAACGATTTGAAAGGTCACAATAAGGCAAAAAAGGTAATGTAATGACTAAAGAGTCAGAGTTGCATCCAACATTTTGGTGCACACGCCTGATGAAGATGCATCCAGCCGAACGTTGGATGCAACTGTGGACCTTCTTAGTACATTAAATTACCTTTTTTTCTAGATTGTGAACTTTCCAATCGTTTGTTGTGCTTGGTCCCTCTTGCATATGCTACTCCTTGACTCTACGGAGATTTTCCTTTTAGCACCCGTTCTTTCACTCCCTCTACCCTAGACACCCTTTTTAGGGGCATCCAAGATGCTTTGCCGGATTCCCTCTTTCTTTCGAGTAGGAAATAAGTCCTTAATTCCCTCGCTACCAAGGAGCAGCTAGACTTCCCATAAGCTTGTCTCATAAACAGATGTAATGTCTAGCACATTGTTAGTAGCGCTTGCTCTTTCAAAATACTGTGCAATGTACCAGGTACTTCCGAGACTCGTCCGGGTCGGCAGGATTAGGATGTAATCATCCACTTCTTGGGCACATCTCAGTGGGCACCCTATGGTGGACATACAAGCTGTCAGCTTCCTGGAAGTTCGGAAGGAACCTTATACACACCTAACAATGAATTAATGAAAACACATATTTACATTTGTCACCCTGTAACTTATTTAAAGCAACAAAACATGGATGACTCTTATTAAATAATTAAATATAGTACTGCGCATTTTTTTTTTTTACATTTTATTTAACTCACTGCCATTTTTGATCAGTTTTAAAAGCATCATTTTATTTCAATAGCAGGTTTTAAGAACCACACCCTCAAGCAAAGCAGATCTTTGCAACATCATCCTGTTTGTGATCATTTGTTCCCACAGTTTAGCTGTAAACTGTAACAAATAGATTATTTGTATTGTATATGTCTTTATTTATATAGGCCGCCAAAGTGTACTCAGCCTTCACAAAGAATACATGTACAGGGAATTATAATTATACAATAAGTGCAGCAAAATCAGACATAGGAAAGGATCCCTGCCCCGAAGAGCTACAATCTAAAGGTTTAATGGGAAACTTACAGGACAAGCAGGTGAGGGAGTAAGTCTGTAATGTTACCTTAGTAATATAAGGATACATTGTGGCTGCTACGTTAACGAGCGCAGTATTGATTAGAGGAAAGGCGGCCATACATGTTAGCCCACAACCAGCATTTTTACCCATTTATAACAGAAGCACCAAACGATTGCTAGCTTAGGTAACAATACAATTATACATCGCACATCTCTTTACTATAAGAATAAGGAAAAAAAAGGGGGGAGGAAGAAGGGTGATGTAGTACAGTATTGCTGCTTCAAATGCCCATTGTTTCCTGTGTAATTCAAGTGTACTACAGAGAGTGAGAAGCAGTGTAAACTACAAGAGAAGCTCCGACAAAATATCATTGACCTGCAAGCATGCCCCGGGAAAGGCATGTCCTATTACAGAAGTGCCAGTTGTCTCCAAATATATGAATGTAGGAGTCTACTGGTGCAGCTGCCTCACTGCATTGTTAACAACCCATTTCCATCTGTGTCTCCTGCGTTGATGCAAATCACCACTGAAGCAGAAGCTCCCAAAATCCTGGTGATACGTGAGCCGCTTAAAGCTGCTCTGCAATTTGAGAGGTCTTCCAAAAAATCTTTATCCTCGTGCCTGCCAGGACATTTACTCATCCCAAAGTATTCATCCTAATCCTAGTATTCACCCATACATCTTTATCTCTGAAGCGCGTGCTTAAGGTGCTTTAAGACTACTGCAGAAGAGCAACTTATTTTAAACAAATGTGGAGACAGTCTTTTTTCAATTAACTTTAATGGAGGAGAAAAAAGATGTAAGAAGAGAAAACACTGTATCAAAGAGTCATTAGGCTGTAATATAGAGTGCGCCATGGTCTTACCGTGCGTGCGTGCTGTTTAATTATAATTGGGCTGGTTGGGGACCGCTGCGGGGGAACTGCGACGCCGGTAGGCGGATGGTGCGGCAGACAGGGATTTACAATAAAAATGTATTATTTCGCTCGGCTGCCGACCGCGCCGCGAGCAAACACAGCGCGCCTAACGCTGTATGTCAGGTCCACGCCCCTAGCCACATGCGCTTATTAATCAAAAGCGCACGCCACGTGCGCGCAATGCCTGGTGTCGCGCCCGCATGCGCACAAAACGTACTATAGGAACAAGCCTTACACAGAGCTCACCCGGCTCTCCTATCTCCAAAAATCACTGATACATTCAGCTTATTCACTCTCTCCGTCTCTGGGTGTTTAACATGCAATGACGCGCACTAATGTTAATTTGTCCGATCTTTGCCAGTTATACTGGTCTTTGCTTGCTTTATAGTGGCCATTATTTGCCAATTGTAAACCCATTAAGACCTTAATTAGTGATAATTCATTAAAACTGAGGTAGTGCTCATATCAGTGGATGTTCCTTCTGTAGTTTACTATTGTTAAAGACCTGGCTAGCTCAGGAATTCGAAGGAATAAAAAATACTGAGATTTATAAATAGATCATTTCTTTTTTTTAGTTTTCCGAATGCGAAATCCCCCTGCTAACAACCAGACACCTCACGTACGCGTAGATTTTCATGGCTCTGAGGTCCTGACGTGTTCGATCCGGAGCCTCATAATGCGTGTTTTGTGGTTTAACAAGTGCAAGCAATGTTTTGCAGCCTTGCAGAGCTTTGGCTTGCTCTTGTATTTTTGCTAATGTTGACATGGACTTTCAGGCCAAGATTAGGGAGCTTGAGGGTTTGTGAGGTGATGTCATTTGTTATGTTATTGCTGATGTCATTTGTGATTTCATATGTAATGTCATCAGTGATGTCATTTATAGAATTGTATACCAAACAAACAAACACCTGCTCTTCTCTTCATCTCAGGACTACGGCCATCATGCAGATGATATGATTAAGAATCTTAAGAGGTGTCCAAATGCAATCGCGAGCGACCACCAGACAAACAACTTTGAAAAATATATAGTATATTTAACACCCAGCGAGGTCAAAATATATGAAATTGGTCCATCACACTTCAGCTAATGTTTGAAATTGGTGAACTCATGCATAGGGCTGGCTGTAACTGGGCACCCACTCCCTATGTTCCTCCTCGTCCAAGGGTGTAAGACGATTGCACAGGCATTGGAGAAAAAGTATAGCTGTCGACTGCTCCAACACGGGTACAACAACTATTTATTAATGGCACTAAAAACAGCAAGGAGATAACCCCCTCTTGACGCGTTTCACGACACGTCGCGCTTTCAAGTAATATTTTGTACCTGTTTGGAGGAGTCCATTTAACTATTTCTCCTGCGCTGTGCATCGTCTTACACCCCGATACTTGGATACTACAAAGACTGGAGCACGCTGACGGTTCAGCACAGATTTCCAACTGAGTGAGTACATATTTATTCCACACTCACCAATGTTTATTTCTCTAACACTACCCACATAGTATATACAGGTTACTTTATTGGTGCCTACTGGAATAGGCCTTTGACCTGTGGGTCTATGTAACTTCTAGATAAGAAACTTCTAAAAAGGATTTATTCTTTCATAAGTGTTTTTTGTGATTTATATTCTTACATATTTTACTGTCTGGGACTCATTTTTTCAAGAATATGAATACTGGGCCTCTATCCCCCTCTGGTAGCATCGC
>WSYH01018735.1:0-10793 GCA_036426205.1 Ascaphus truei
GCGACTGCAGCCTGATGTCACCGTCGCATCGCCATTGCCGGCACTATAAGTGTGACAGGCCGCTCAGCCTATCATAGAGGGTGAGGGATGTGCAACCTCCCTGGCTGTCCTTAAGTGAGTGACAGGCCGCTTAGCCGATCACACGGGGGGGGGGGGAGTGTGGAATGTGCAGTCTATTGGTTGTCCCTGGGTGATTGACAGCTAAGCGGGGGAAGTCTAGATAACCTTTAGATATTATATTACCTCGTTTGTTATGGTGGGTAAAAAAAGTGACAAAAACCCTCCACAGCAAAGCATGTAGCAAATGGATATATTACTGTATGCTCATCTGCATGTCTTAGGCAGGTCTGCAACCCCGCCTTTCATCATTATCACCCAGCACTTTCACTGTAGCAAGGAATTCGGTGAAATGACATGCAAATGAGCACACAGTGCCACCTTTTGCTTCAAAACCATTTTTAACATGGTTCCCTATAGGCTTAAGCTTGCTGCATGGTCACAGCTTTGAGCACAGCCAGGGTTAAGGTGCATACCCAGAAAACCCACCCACATTTAGTAATTGCGCGATATATAGATATATCTAATAAATGGGAACGGCGCTCAGCGCTTCCGATATCCGCAGTGATGCCGTTTGCACGCTGCTGCCGCCGCCGTCACCATCACCTTTATTTTTAGAGGGGGCGCTAGGGACTCGGAAGGCAAATATCTCCTGAAGCAGAGCGACCCGTATAGTAAGGGATCGGGGACCACCCCAGGTATGGAAGAGTATACCAACAGTAGTGCTGCTCCTCACACAGCACCGAGCGGGGCAGAAATAAATCCAGCGCTGCAATTCTGAGACGACTGGATGAGGTCATAAACAGGCGACAGGTATGTGGGTGGGGGCGACTGGATGAGGTCATGAAGAGGCGACAGGTATGTGGGTGGGGGCGACTGGATGAGGTCATGAAGAGGCGACAGGTATGTGGGTGGGGGCGACTGGATGAGGTCATGAAGAGGCGACAGGTATGTGGGTGGGGGCGACTGGATGAGGTCATGAAGAGGCGACAGGTATGTGGGTGGGGGCGACTGGGTGAGGTCATAAACAGGCGACCGGTATGTGGGTGGGGGCGACTGGGTGAGGTCATAAACAGGCGACCGGTATGTGGGTGGGGGCGACTGGGTGACATCACTGGAATATGAGTTTTGACCGTGTGTGCTGCTCTCGGTAACACTGGCCGGTGCTGCTCTGACCCATAAGGGATTGAGCCCGCTTACCTCTGACTGGTCTTTGGAAGCTGCCAGGCACTTCTCCGCTGCCACTTTATCCGCAAACTGAGCAAAGGCGCAGCCTGAAATACACAGCGCACAGGAGAATAGATTCACGCACAGGACAGAGCGCGACCATAAACACCCCCGTCTCTCCCCTACCGGCAGAAACCGTCTCCCTGACCCCCGCAGAACCCGTCTCACTGACACCCCGCGAACCCTCTCCCTGACCCCGCGCAGAACCCGTCCTCCCTGACCCCGCAGCTCCGTCTCCCTACCCGCAAACCGTCTCCTGACCCCACGCTAACCCGCCTCCCTGACCCCGCAGACCCGTCTCCCGGACCCCCGCAGAACCTTCGCCCTGACCCCTGCCCCAGAACCCGGTCTCCCTGACCCCGCAAACCCTTCTCCCTGACCCCGCAGAACCCGTCTCCCTGACCCGGCAGAACCCGTCTCCCTGACCCGGCAGAACCCGGTCTCCCTGACCCCGCATAACCCTCTCCCTGACCCCCCCCCGCAGCTTCCCCTCTCCTACCCCGGCAGAACCCGTCTGCCCTGAACCCCGCAGCTCTCCCCTCCTCCCTGACCGCGAAAACCCGTCTCCCTGCCACCCGCCGAACCCAGTTTCTCTCTGACCCGGCAGAACCCGTCTCTTCCCTGACCCGGCAGACCCGTCTCCTCCCTTACCCTGCTAACCCGTCTCCTACTCCCAGCAGAGCCCGTCTCCTGACCCCCCGCAGAGCCCCGTCTCCCTGACCCCGCATAGCGCCGTCTCCCTGACCCGGCAGAACCCGTCTCCCTGACCCGTCAGAACCCGTCTCCCCTGACCCGTCAGAACCCTTCCCCTGACCCCGGCAGAACCCGTCGTCCCTGACCCGGCAGGAACCCGTCTCCCTACCCGGCAAGAAACCCGTCTCCCTGACCCCGCATAAACCCGTCTCCCTACCCCGCATAACCCGTCTCCCTGACCCCCCCGCAGAACCGTCTCCCTGACCCCCTCATAACCTTCTCCCTGACCCCTCATAACCCGTCTTCCCTGACCGCATAACCCCTCTCCCTGAACTCCGGCAGAACCCGTCTCCCCTTCCACGCAGAACCCGTCTCCCTGACCCGGCAGAACCCGTCTGTCCCTGACCCCGGCAGGAACCCTTCATCCCTGACCCGCAGAACCCGTCTCCCTGACCACCGTCAGAACCTCGCTCCTGACCCGGCAGAACACCGTCTCCCTGACCCCACAGCTCCCGTCTCCCCTGACCGCCGCAAACCCGTCTCCCCTGACCCTGCATAACCCGTCTCCCTGACCCTGCAAACCCGTCTCCCCTGACCCGGCGAACCCTTCTCCCTGACCGCAGACCCCGTCTCCTGACCCGCTCAAACCCTGCTTCCCCTGCACCCGGCAGAACCCGTCTCCCTGACCCCGCCGAACCCGTCTCCCTGACCCGGCAGAACCCGTCTCCCTGACCCGGCAGAACCCGTCTCCCTGACCCCGCAGAACCCTCTCCCTGACCCGTCAGAACCCGTCTCCCTGACCCCGCAGAACCCGTCTCCCTGACCCGCAGAACCCCGTCTCCCTGACCCGGCAGAAACACCCGTCTCCCTACCCGGCAGACCCGTCTCCCTGACCGGCAGAACCCTCCCCTGACCCGGCAGAACCCGTCTCCCTGACCCGGACCGGCAGACGACCGTCTTCCCTGACCCGGCGAACCCGTCCTCCCTGACCCGCAGAACCCTTCTCCCTGACCCGTCAGAACCCGTCTCCCGGCCCGGCAGAACCCTTCTCATTGACCCCGCAGAACCCGTCTCCCTGACCCTGCATAACCCGTCCTCCGTCTCCCTGACCCGCATAACCCGTCTCCCTGACCGCGGCAGAACCCGGCCGCCCCTGACCCCCAGAACCGTCTCCCTGACCCGCCAGAACCCTCTCCCTGACCCAGGCAGAACCCGTCCTCCCCCCCCCTTGGGGGGGGGACCCCCCGCCCGGCCGAACCCGTCCCCTGACCCGGCAGAACACCGTCTCCCCTGACCTGCCGCACCCGTCTCCCTGACCCGGCAGAACCCTTCTCCCTGAGACCCTGCAGAACCCGTCCTGCCCCTGCAGAACCCGTCTCTCCCCCTGACCCGACAGCACCGTCTCCTGAACCCCGCAGAAACCTCTCCCTGACCCTGCAGAACCCGTCTCCCTGACCCGGCAGAACCCGTCTCCCCTGACCCGCAGAACCCGTCTCCCTGACCCGGCAGAACCCGTCTCCCTGACCCGGCAGAACCCGTCTCCCTGACCCGGCAGAACCCCCGTCTCCCTGACCCGGCAGAACCCGTCTCCCTGACCCGGCAGAACCCGTCTCCCTGACCCGGCAGATCAACTTCCTTTTCAATTTAAGTTGGCTTTTTTGTAGTTATAACGAAAGAAAGGGAATTTACTTCGGATTTGAACGAGGGGAGGACTTTGTTATCAGGTGGGTTTTCTCCCTGGTCCCAGAGGATATGTTGTATATTATCCCTGTCTCCCAATAATTCAGTGTCTGTCCTATCCTACTGTTATGGCTGTGTCCCGGCGTCCTCCTTATCCCCAAATCCTGGCCAGCAAAACAGAACAAACATGTGGTTTGTGTGTTTTGTGTGGTGTGTGTGTGTGTGTGTGTGGTGTGTGTGTGGTGTTTGTTTTGGTGTGTGTGTGTGTGTGTGTGTGTGTGTGTGTGTGTGTCCGTATCACACATAATACACTTGTGTATTGTATATCCCAATATTATACCCCAAGGGAAAGTGTTTTCTGCCAAATGAATCCTGTTCTCTTTTCTAAGAGGGCGGACGCTGTAATTCTGCATCTTATCAGCCCCTTGTTATCCGCAAACCTTCCTTGTTGGCTTTGTGGTTATTAATAACTTCGGGAATAGCTGCGGGACGCGCGTTTGCTGTGGGAAAGGCGGTGACACAGTCATGTAACGAAAGTAATAACGATCACAAACTCTTCATAGTATCCGACCGCCAGAGAAACAAGGATGTATTTAAACATGTTTCATTCAATGAAACGTGCTTGTTTTTAGTTGCATGTTCTACAAGTCGACGTGGTCCTGTAGGAGTGCAAGTCTTGTAGGTTGTGATGCATTTTACTTCAAGTATTTTTCAAGCTCTGTACACATGAAGAAGAGACCTGTGAGGTTAGGAAAGCTCAGTACATTTAAAAGAGACCTGTGAGGTTTGTTAAGCTCTGTAATTTCACATGCAAAGAACTCTGTTAGCCCCTTAAAAGGTATCACAACCTACAATGAATCTTTATCAATCACTTTGACTTAATGCAGTAAGACTATCCCCGCTGTTATCTCACTGTAAGGCCGTCCCCGCTGGTATCATCCCTGTAAGGACTGGTCCCGCTGTTACTATCAATTTACGCCTGGTCCCTGCTGGTAAATCACGTAAGGCCTGGTCCCCCCTGTTACTCTCACTGTAATCCTGGTCCCCGCGGTTTAATCCTCGCTGTAAAATGCCTGGTCCCTCGCTGGTATCTCACTGTAAGGCCTGTTCCCCGCTGTTATCTCCCTTGTAAGGCCTGGTCCCCTCTTTTATCCCTCCCTGTAAGGCTTGTCCCCGCTGTTATCCTCCCTGTAAGGCCTGGTCCCCATGGTCCCCCGCTGTATCTCCCTTAAGCCTGGTCCCACTCGTTAATCACTGTAATGCCCTGTTCCCGCCTGGTATATGCACTGTAAGGCCTGGGCCCTGCTGTTATATCAATCGCACTGTAAGGCCTTGTCCCCGCTGTTATCCACCCTGTAAGGAGCCTGTCCCCGCTGTTACACTCCCGTAGGCTGGTCCCTGATGTTATCTCTCGTAAGGCCTGTCCACTCTGTTATCTCCCTGTAGAGGAGCCTGGTCCCTGATGTTTATCTCCGCTGTCCGGCCTGGTCCCGCCTGTATCCCTAACTGTAAGGAGGCCCTGTCCCCTCTGTTATCCTCACGTAAGGCCTTTGTCCCCCCGCTGTTATCTCACTGTAAGGCCTGTTCCCCGCTGTTATCTCACTGTACAGGCCTGTCTGTCCCCGCTGTTTATCATCCTAGAAGGCCTGGTCCCCGCGTTATCCTCACTGTAAGGAGGCCTGGGGTCACCGCTGTTAATCTCACCTGTAAGGCCTGGTCCCCGATGTTCTCATCTGTCCTGTAAGGCCTGGTCCCCGATTTTTACTCCCTGTAAGGCCTGGTCCCCCCGCTGTTATCTCGCTTAAGCCTGGTCCCCGCGTTATATCACTGTAAGGGCCTGGTCCCGCTTTTATCTCCTGTAAAGGCCTTCCCCGTGTTATCTCGCTGTAAGAGCCTGTCCCCCCCCCCCGCGCTTGTTATCCTCTGCTGTTACTGCCCTGGTTCCCCGCTGTTATCACTTCCCTGTAAGGCCTAGTCCCCGCTGCTGTTATCTCACTGTAAGGCCTGGTCCCCGCTGGATCTCCCTGTAAGGCCTAGTCCCTGCTGTTATCTCACTGTAAGGCCTGGTCCTCGCTGTTATCTCGCTGTAAGGCCTGGTCCCCGCTGTTATCTCACTGTAAGGCCTGGTCCCCCTGTTTATCTCCTGTAAGGCCTGGTCCCCAATGCGTTGCTCGACTGTAAGCCTGGTCCCGTCCTGCTTGTTATCCTCATGTAAAAGGCCTGGTCCCCCGCTGTATCCACAGCATCGCTGTAAGGCCTGGTCCCCCGCTGTTATCATCCGCTGTAATGCCTGGTCCTCGCTGGTATCATCCTGTAAGCCTGGTCTCCCTCCGGTATCTCACTGTAAGCCTGGTCCCAGCTGTTATCATCACTGTAAGGCCTGGTCCCCCGCTGTTATCTCGCTGTAAGGGCCTGGTCCTGTCTGTTACCCTCCCTGTAAGGCCTGGTCCCCGCTGTTATCTCGCTGTAAGGCCTGGTCCCCGCTGTTATCTCGCTGTAAGGCCTGGTCCCCGCTGTTATCTCGCTGTAAGGCCTGGTCCCCGCTGTTATCTCGCTGTAAGGCCTGGTCCCCGCTGTTATCTCGCTGTAAGGCCTGGTCCCCAGCTGTTTATCATCGCTGTAAGGCCTGGTCCCCGCTGGTTATCGATCCGCTGTCGAGGCCTGGGCCCCCGCTGTTATCATCGCTTTAAGTCCTTGTCCCCGCTGTATCCCCAACTCCGCTGTATCCTGTTCCCCGCTGTTTATCTCGCTGTAAGGCCTGGTCCCTCCCCCGCTGTATTCCTCGCTGGTAAGGCCTGGTCCCCCCCGCTGTTATCCATCGCTGTAAGTCCTGGATCCTCTCTCGCTGTTATCTCGCTGTAAGGCCTGGTCCTCGCTGTTACTCGCTGTAAAGTCCTTGTCTCGCTGTTATCTCACTGTAAGGCCTGGTCCCCGCTGTTATCTCACTGTAAGGCCTGGTCCTCGCTGTTATCTCACTGTAAGGCCTGGTCCCTGCTGGTATCTCACTGTAAGGCCTGGTCCTCGCTGTTATCTCACTGTAAGGCCTGGTCCCCGCTGTTATCCTCGCTGTAAAGGCCCTTTCCCTCGCTGTTAATCTCACTGTAAGGCCGGTCCCCTGCTGTGGTATCATCACTGTAAGGCCTGGTCCTCTCGCTGTTATATCCACTGTAAGGCTGTCCCCGCTGTATCTCACTGTAAGACCTGGTCCCCACCACCGCTGTTATCAGTCACTGTGACGCCCTGTCCCCCCCGGCTATGTTCTCTCACTGTAGAGCCTGGTCTTCCCGCTGTTTACTCACTGTAGGCCTGGTCCCCGCTTTATACTGCATGTTTCTGTCCTGCTCCTTTGAGTACCCTGCATACTGGCTCTGACCCGCGGATCTCTCCTCTCCCCCCCGCGGCGCCCCCTGCAGGAATCTGTCCTTCAAACACGCCTGAGGAGGAGGATCTGGAGAAGCGTGCGTGCTTCAATCGGGAACCCAAATGTCCTCATCGTTCGCACACCCCGATGAACGGAGTCACCTCCGAAGTGAGTCCGGCCCCGGCGGTTCCCACCACACTCCCAGTCCCCTCCCCCAATGTAGGGGGAGCAGGAGGAGCAGTCTCGGGATCCAGTTCCCAAATGCATTACTCTTTCCCCGACTTTTGGTGTATCGTGGACGTGCAGGTCACCCACGTTACTCATTTAACTTGTACCGCCTACGCATAGTTCCATCTTTGCACTCTCTCACGGAAACATCCCATTTAAGATCGAGTGTGGTCACAGATCGCACTATCCCTGGTAACCCTTTAGCTGGGACGCGTCGCTGAGCGGCCGTGCTGGGGAGCTGGCGTGCTGGCGAGCGGCGTGTCACATGGCGGAGCGGCGTTCTGGCTGAGCGGTCGTGCCTGGCGGAGCGGCGTGCTGGCGGAGCGGCGTGCTGGCGGAGCGGCGTGCTGGCGGAGCGGCGTGCTTGCCTGTAGCGGCGTTCTGTGCGGAGGGTCGTGTCTGGCGTGATCGCGTGCCGCGGCCCCATCCTCAGTCCTCTACCGGTTTACATGAACCAACACGTATCTCCTTCATTGTCCCTGTTCTCAGTCTTTTAATGCTGTTCTTCGCCTGCAGGGGGGGATCTGGGACCGTTTGCTCGGATCACGGGGGAGATGTTCGCGGGAGGACGGGGGATCCTGACGCCGTTTTGGCGGAGCGGGACCGTCGCTGGGCGGAGCAGGGGTCCTGTTCTGCGGAGCAAGCGGGGGGGATCCTGTTGCGGGGGGGGGATCCGTTCGGGAGCAGCGGGGGGATCCTGTTCTGTGGATGCAGCGGTGGGATCCTGCTGGCGGAGAGCGGGGGGGGTGGGGAGTCTGTTCTTCGGAGCAGCGGGGGGGGGGATCCTGTTCGGGGCGGAGGCAGCGTGGAGGGGGGATCCTGTTCTGCGAGCAGTCCGGGGGGTGGGGGGGGATCCTGATCCTGCTTGCGGGAGCAGCGGGGGGTGGGGGGATCTGTTCTGCTGTGCTGCGCGGAGCAGCGGGGGGGGGCGGAATCTGCTGCTGTTGCTGCGGGGAGCAATCGGGGTGGGGGGGATCCTGTTCTGTCGGAGGCGCGGGGGGGGGGGGATCCTTCTGCGCATGGGCGGAGCGCGGGTGGAATCCTGTTTCTGGGGGCAGCGGGGGGGGGATCCTGTTTCTGTCTTGCGGAAGGGATCTGTTCGAGCGCGGGTGGGTCCTGTTCTGCTGACAGGGTGACGTTTCGGACGCGTGGGGCCGTTGGGAGGGGGGGATCCTTTTCTTTCTGCGTATGTAAATAGAGGCGTTCTTGCACGTGACGCTGCCGCAGGAAGGCGCGCCGTATGTAAACTAAGGCGTTCCTGCTTGCACTACGTGCCCGCAGGAGGCCCGATGTAAATCAGGCGTCTCTTGCCGTGACGCTGCCGCAGATGGCCCGTAATGTAAATAAGGCGTCTCTTGCACGTTACGCTGCCGGCAGGAAGGCGCAGTAAGTAAATAAGAGGCGTCTCTTTTGCACACTGAACGCTGGACGCGGAAGGCACCGTATGTAAATACGGCGTCTCTTGCACGTGACTGCTGACGCAGTAAGGCCGCAGTTTGTAACATAGTCGGCTCCTTTGCACGTGACGCTCCCGCAGGAAGTGCGTCCGTAATGTAATTAAGGCGTGCTCTTGCCACGTGACGCGTGACGCAGGAATGCGGCAGTCCAATGTTCCAAAATTGACAACAACGGTTCAGAAGTTGATAATAGTTTATTTTAATACATGAGTATATATATGTCATACTGCATTCAAAGTCTGCACGACTCTCTCGGCCAGCAGGCCTCTTATACTTCTGTGGTTCCTTTGTCTCCACACAGTCTAGGCCGATTATACTAACCATTCCTTAATTCTAAAAACCACTCATATTCAGCTCATAAACACCTGGTTATAACTGGGCCTCAAAACAGCTATAATAGGTTTCCTATCCACACACTGCGCTCCAGGAATGGTGGTGTTACTGTTAGAGCCCGAGCGTAAATCAACTTAGAAGCGAAATCTCTCAATACACACCACATACATTCTTACACCAAAATGAACGGACATGACCTTGACTTTACCAAAATGGAAACTGGACATCCTTTTCAATCCTTCTCGCAGAGACCCCCCAGTCCATTTAAAAAAATAATCAACCGTATTTCATTTATAGCAATTTATTTTGGTCACGCAGTATGTACATAAGGCGTCTCTTGCAACGTGACCGCTCGCCGCAGTATGTAAATAAGGTCGACTCTCTGCATAAATACACGTTGATAAGTAGGGTAGACAAAGCGAGCGGCTGTGCGCTTGCGCTCTATTAAACCACCCCCACTGTGGGACGCGGTCATGTTTAGCGCTAGAGGCCGTGTCCTGTTTTACTAATGGATATATCCTAATATAAAACGCTTTTATTTAAGGGCGGGCCCCGCATATTCTTTGCCACAAAAAAAGATCAGTCCTAGAATAAACATTTGTCCCTGATTATCACCAAGATGAGTCTCTGTAACGTGGTAGAAGAGGGGTCCACCAAGCCGAACTTCCCGCTCCAACGACGTTCCGACAAGCTCTCATCCTGGGACTTCCATCATCAGTTTTGCCGATCTCTGTTATGTTACTCGCGGACTGTTCTATTTCTGGGCTGACATTTTGTGCTACGTTTTACACCGGCGCAGAGATTCTTCTCCGGGCCTGTCTCGATGGCTATTCTCTTGTACTATTAGCCTATAATAATCTTTCTGTGTTTCCGTGTGTTTGCAGCTGGATGCACCCTCTCAGTGCGGGCCCGCCCGGTGCTTTACATGTGTGTGTGTGTGCAGCTGGGTGCAAACCTCTCTAGATGCACCCTTGCCGCGTAGTGTTACCTGTGGTGTGTGCGCCACTGGGTGCACAACCTCTCTCGTGCTGCCCTGGTCCCTGTGTGTACATGTGGTGTGTGCAGCTGGGGGTGCAACCTCTCTCAGGCCCTGCCCGTGTGTTTACAATTGTGGTTGTGGCAGCTTGGTGCAACCCATCTCTCAGTGCCCCGCTCTGGTGTTACAATTTCGGTGGTTTGCTCTTTAGTGATAAAAGGCGGTACCTTCATATTATCCCTCACTGATTGCATATCCGGCTGCTTATTGTCCCGTGTTTGGTGATCATTCAACTATATGGGTTCTGTCCCGTTCCTGGCTGTCCCCTTGCTGATTAGAGAGTTGTTGTTTGAAGTCCCCTCCGTTTTAATCTTTTCCCCTTTTGTTTTATTTAATTAATACTTGTCCTATTATTTTTTGATACAACCTGCACCTGTGTGGCCCTGTATGGTATCGTTTCTGTGTAATGTTATATATGTTTATATGTACATTAACACGCACGCGCGCACATATACCCATCCACACCACATATAACTACACACCACATACATACTCATACATACACACATCACACAACGCATATCATACATACTACATGCACACTACATACACATATACATACATACCCATACATATACATACATACAATAACATACATCCTACAATACATACACCATATACATACATACACACACACACACACCCACCACAACGGTTATTCCTTATAAGTATATAATCCTAGTAGATGCTGTATTGAGGGGAGGGGAGCATATTGGGCCTC
>WSYH01018736.1:0-10793 GCA_036426205.1 Ascaphus truei
CTCCTGTATTGAAGTGGGATTCCCTTTCTCCTAGGGAGATCACCACTCCGCCAGGTCCCTGGACACAGTGTGGCTTAGACAGACTTGATTGGTCACTCTGCTACCGCTAGTTACAGCACTAGGGTCACAAAAGTATTTCTCCAATCCCTTATGCAGGAAGATACATTCTACCAGATGCTTCTCTGCCAACCTTGCAACAACACTAACTGACAGTGTTGTGCCCTTTATACCTCAGGGGGCAGGCGCATCTCTGATGTCACTATCCAGGGACTCAGAGCATACAACCACTCCCTTCCTTACACAGGGCACCACACCAGGGTGTGAGGGAAAACCTCCATAACTACTGTTGGCAGGCCTGTACTTACCAGGACTTACTGCCAACAGGGAAGATGTATGCAGTCATTATTATGCATGGCTACATACTCCCCCTGGTTAATACCCACCGTCCCGGCTGGGACCTAAATTTGGTGTACCTTGTGCCAAGAAACACTGCAAAAGAACACACAAATAACATGGCAAACATCATCACATTGACATAATAATGCAAGCCCATCGCACTCACTGACCAGCAGGGAGCGCTAAAGAAAACAGCAGACCACTCTATTGGTTAATCAATAATAATGTCGAGGATCTGGCTTCTTCACCTCCCGCCCCGCAGCATCATGCACAGTCACGCTGTATTCCCGTGGTATCCCTCGCTCATTGCAATACACCACTTTGTGCATGTACACACTGCGTCCTATCTTCCAGACCCGCATAAGTTGAGCTACCCTCTGCTCGGCCTGCATCCCTTTAATGGCTCCCCCTTTCTCTATGATATAATGTTGGATATCATTTTTGAGCCATCTCTCCCTATTCTCCTCTATCTCTCTCATTAGAGGTACCGGGACATACGGGTAATCAAGCCCATGCGACCTTCTGTATTTTGCCGCAATAGCCCGTTCAGCTCGGCACACCCTGGTCAAGCTACTTTGGCCAGCCGCCCCGGGCAGCACCCATGACAGGGGCTCATCGGTCTCTACCGGATCATCCAACCCTGCAGACCCCTTAGGGATAATAAGGCCTGCCTGGATACGATCCCACCTTACCCTTAGGGCCCTAAGGTATGCCTCGTCGTCAAAGTCACCGGCAGCCCACCAGTGATCAACCACCCCCTCCCTCTCTAAGATAAATCGGGTGCGATCGAACCAGGACACATACCCCTCGTACAACGGGGCCCACCACCTAGTCTCCTTCCGTTCTTCGGAGTTATGGTCTATAGACTCTTCTAGGGACTCCTCATCAGGCCCACCAGAAGATACCCCGGACGTACCCTCAGATCGCTCAACAACTCCTTTGTACGGTGCGGTGTTTCTAACAGTAATGCTTAGTACACTAGGGCAATTACTAGATACCGACACTTGTCGGGACATCCTCCCTCCTCCCTCCGACCCATCATCCGAAGTTCCCAAGTCCAGGCTTCCAGTCCGATCATCGGAAGGACCCCGTGACTCCCCGGACAACCCTAAGCTGGAACTGGACCCAAATAGAATAGTGACGGGTACAGGAGCTTTAGCTAGGGCCTTGGGGCTAACCTTTGGAGGGGACGGGGTTTGGGGACGGGACCGGACAGTAGGCATTGACAGGGTTACGACCTGCTCTCCAGCGATACCTGCCTTAACGTCTCCACACAGTCCGTTCTTGTCTCCAGCAGCTGGGCTTCTTGTTCTGCAACTCGAACGCCCGTTCCCCCTGGTAGTAGGGGATCGTTTTCCGATGCTCGACTGCAGAGGCGCCACCATTTCCCACTCGATGCCGCTCTGGTCCTCCGGAACCACCTCCGCACACGCACGTGCTGCGACGCCATCTTGGGTTGGATCCCCAATCGGGATCTCTTCCTCCACGAGGACATCCGCCAACGCCCGTCTGCTACGCGATCCAGTCTGGCTCTGGACTCGCTCTTCCTGCTCCTCCACCCCTTGGGTCTGCGACAGGCACGGTGTCTTAGTACCTCGCAGGGTCGGGGTGGATCGACCTCCGTCCGATCCACTAGTCACCACGGCAGTGGGACTCCGGCGATCGGGTGGTCGCGGTACGGGAGACACTCGACTCCGTCTCCACACCACGAGGAATTGCATCCCTCCATGGCGTACCAATGGTATGACAGTCTCTTATTATGACTGTCTTACTTGCCAGCCTAGCACATTCCTCGTCCTAGGATTCTAGCTTGCAATTCGGCCGAGGCATCCCAGTAGGAGACCGGCGATGGGCTCCTCGGTGATCACCTCTCCGATGGCTAAGTTTCTCCGTCGGAAGCACCAGACCTGACTCCGACTCCGCGGGACTTGCACTCTTGTTCCAGAGGGCTCCCGGCTGTTCCTCTATCGGCATCGGGACATTTCCGGCCACTCCCACAGCTTGCACCGGTACGAACGTGGTCATGGGCCACATATACTGCAGTCCACAGTGGGGGCATCGGGCCTCGCTGCCCACGGCTCCGCCTGGCAGTCTGCACTGCAGGCAAAGACACGCCACAGTCTCCACACCCTCCACACGGATTACCAGGAAGCCTCCTGGAGCCGAATAAGGGTGAGTGGAGATCACCGGACCCTGGTCCACTTTGTCAGCAGCTTCAGCCATCTTTACCAGCGGAGGCACTCGTCTCAGAGGTCTATATTGGTCAATGGCTCTTCGCAACTGAAAGGCATGGGTTGATGTAGCAACCCTTCCTCCCATTTTCTCTGTCGACATCCGGTGGAACCGCAAACCACTCCCCCTGGTTGAAACTAGGGGGATGTCTCGTAGACTTGTAGGCTGACCCAGCACAGGTGCGGAGTGAGTCATAGTCCATGAGGGCGCGGCTCCAGCTTTCGCGCCAAACTCCCCATCGGGGTGGAGTTTTCTCGTTGGCGCCAATCCTGGCCAACAATTAGCAAACTGCAAAGTTGCAAGACTTTCTGCAGCATGCCCACGCGGTGTCCCGGGAACGCGGGAACCGCCATCTTGGTAAGTATTGTCCTTTTTCCCATTGAAGGCAGCGTCTGGCTGTTTGTTAATTGGGGTATAACAAAGTCCATTTCGTTCCTCCCATCGGATCACACTGTCATGCTCATTATTCTCAGGGGTATCATCCCGAGAACAAAAACATGATAAACACGGCGCAGCCACGGCTTTCACGCCATTCCAAAGCAAACACACAAGAGTCTCTCCTGTAGTTTGTTCTTCGTCCACGCACAGTTCATATGCGTGTTCTTCCTCTGACCGCAATCCTGGACCTTCTGCTCTATGCAGATCCTCCATTCTTGTGGTTCTCTCTCCCCGCCATCCTGGACCTTCTACTCTATGCAGATCCTCCATTCTGACGGTTCTCTCTTGATCGTTGAACACCGATTTCCTGTACGTGGAGCTCCACTCTGCGGGGCAGCTACCACATCCGTACAATAAACATGCCTTGTGCACCACCTTGTGTACCTAATGTAGATCTGACTCGTGTTTGCACTACCTCAGGCTAGGCTCACTCTTTCTGTGTCTACTGTAACACGTTCCTCCAGTCTGTGCTCCTTGGTAAGTGATCTGGAATGGAGACTAGAGTACTCTGGCTCTTCCATGCAGTACCTTGGGCGTCGACCTACTTTTGGTAAGCCTAGTGCGGACCCTTCCAGAATTCCTGCACTAAGTTACCAGTTTACCCCTTCAGGCGTCCCCCGCTAGCACTACCTCAAGGCGACTAGGACAGCAATAGCCCCCGGCTCCAGACTCACTAACCCCCTACGGATCCCAAGGCGTCTTTGCGGCATGCAGCTCCAGCATCTCCCTGACTACCCCTGGCTCCGTCCCACGCAGCACAAAGTGGCAGCAGACACTTCCCTGTTTCCTAATGTGTGCCTAGCAAAAGCCTGTCCTGTTAACAGGTATCTCAGCAGCGCCTCCAATTGTAACGGCTGGACCCCCCTTGTCTGACCCACCCAATCTCACATTGGCCCGTGTGGTCTAACCGGTCCCCATTACAAGGTCGTGTGTGGTGGTGCACCTGCTAGTAACAGGACTCCTGAGTCTCCCGTTTGGTGTTATAGAGGATGGCAGCAGGACAGGTATCTGAGGTAGTGGGTGCGAGTCCAACTTACTTCATGTGCAGCGCCTCCACCTCATCAGGATCTGTGCTTCCGCAGGGAGATGGTCCTGGTGAGGAACTCCTTCTCGGTGGTGACTGCCACTGTTGAGTAATCTCACACTCACACAGTGGGGGTTTCTTTGAACAGGGCATCTTTATTTGCATGGTATGGGCAAGCTGCCCCTCACAGATAACAGCTCAGCCACTCATCTCTTTGTAGCACTCTCTTAGGAAGGTCCCTTGTCCCTAATAGAGCTGCTATCCACCTTTACTCTCAAAGAGATTCCCCAGCTTCTCTGGCTGCTGTAATCTCCTCTCCTGAGCTGCTTTGTCTCTCTCAGCTCCTCTCTTGAGCTGCTCTGTCTGTCAGCTCCTCTAACTCTGCTCAATGTGCTGCGTATGCTCACTGACTCACAGCTAGCAGGAGACACTGCAACATTGTTGCAGACCTTCACGTGCCTCTCAGTGAACAGAGCAGCACAACAACAGGAAACTGACTTCTAACTGGAGGCAGTGCTGTGTCTTATATCACCCCCCAGAGAACAAACCTGCTCTGTACCACTAAGTGTGGGCACAATGCATGTTGTCACTTCCTTTGGGGACATATGACACCTCACCAGGGTTTGAGGGCAAACCTCCATTGATTGTTGCTGGCAATCCTGCATACTTACCAGGGTTACTGCCAACATGAGAAAGAGATATGTACACCAATCTTACACATGGCTACATAAGCATAGGCTCTTAGTCTCTTAATTAACCCTATGAGTGCCGGAGGGGCCGCGGGACACAGTGCCACAGTCTCTCCTGCACTCGTGATCACATGACCGCTCGCTGAAGCGGTCACGGGATCGCAACATCCATGATGACTGAACGAAAAGTGAGGAGTCATCCATCTTCCGTCCGCCATCATTGCAGATCTCTCCTAAGAGAACGAGCATTTTTTCATGACGTAGCTACTGCGTCATGGTCCACGTAAAGGCTTAATTTAGATGAAAATCTCTCCTTATAGAAACCCAAACAATGAAAAAAAAAAAAGAATCTCACCAGAGTTCAGTGCTGGTACTTCTTTTGGAGATTAACAACTCCATATATTGGTTATTACTTATTTGGAATCAGGCTGGAATACTAATCGTCAGGAAAATTATATTTTCTGTCATTTATTGTAGTTTAGATATAATATCATTTTTATTTTGCATCCTTTTCTCTACAATTGTTTTTTTTTTCCCATTCTTATATCCATAACCTTTTTAATCCATAACTTGCGAAATTACATTGTGGTTATTTAGCGGCCCATACATAGAGGCTAAATCTAACCAGCTGTTTATCCTGACCTAAAATGTTATTGCAAAATTAAATTGAATTGCTTTTATTGCAGAGATTCCTTGAAGCCTGGGAAGAAAATTCAGAAGAATCGTGTAACAGGAAAGACAGCAGTATACAGATTTGTGGCAAGGGCACTTGTATGTGGAGAGGTATGTAATGTGGAGAGGTATGTAATGTGGAGAGGTATGTAATGTGGAGAGGTATGTAATGTTCATATCATATACAGTCATGACAGCACATCGCAAGAACACACCGGGCCCCAGATCTACTAAGTTCTATTAAACCAGGACTCATACTGTAACATGACGTAGCTAAAACAAGAACAAACGTTACAGTATGTTCCCTGAGTTCATATGGTATCCTCACAGCTTAAAAAAACAATATGCTAAAATAACGTCTGAGCTACGTCTCATTAGCATCGGCTTTAACATCACGTTATTGTAGCATAACATTGCGTTATCTTGCAAGAACTTGTGCTTTTGCTGCAGAGCAGAGAGAGAGAGGAGAGGGAAATAATGCTATGTTATTTAAACGATGTCTAACTCTGGCGTTACCCTCTCCCCAACCCTGCCAAAGCCCGTTTTTATAACAAGTTTAAGTATAACTTAAATAACCTTAACAGACTTTAACAGGTATGTAATTTTATGATAACGTCTCGTTTGCATCTCAATATCACTAACGCCCGTTATAGTTAACTATGCTCTTTACGGGAGAAAACATGGCTTAACATTATGTTATTGTCCTTTGGAGATACAGCAATTGTCTTACCGTGAGGTTAAAGCGAGCAGTCCAAGCTGCCGTTTATTTTTTTTACATTCCACCCCATGCCCTTTAATATGTACATCAATATAAGCCACACAATGATAAGTAACTAGCTAAGTTGCAGATCGATCCATTCTTCTGTAATCGATCGGCGAAGATTCGGCTCGGGGGTTTACTAAATGGCTGTCAGTGCAGCAGAAGAGGACCAAAGATGCAAAGTTCTGTGGGGAAGATCATGTGACCAGGAAGTCACTAGATACAATTGGTGCACTACTAGAGAGAGGGCAGGGCTCAAAAAAGGGGTGAGCCAGAGCCTGTTTCAGAAGAGGAAGGGGATGTGACTTTGCAAATGGTTGCTATAGAAACAAAAAATGCTTGTTACATTATAATACATTAACATGACATTCAGAGTTGTTTAAAGAAAAAAAATGCTACAAGTATTTTCTCATAGTACAGAACTGATTTATTTTAAAAAAATCAACACACTTGAAGGAAATTGCTTGCTGTGTAGCTTTAAGTTAGGTTAACGCAATGTTAAGTGACTTAATAGAGCTTTATGGATCTGGGCCTTGGAAGGAACTCTCAATGTTAACAAATCTACGTAAGTACCAGCACTCACTGTCTAATAGCTAAATGATGAAAACAGTTGTAATGCAGAAAATACATTTAATAATAAAACAAACCAGAAATAAATCAAATGTGTTTGCAGAAACCAGTGTCACAAATGGGCATGTCACAAAGTGAGGGGTGGGGGGGAAAAAAGGAAAAGGGGGAAAAAAAACATGAAACACAAGGAATATACACAAAAAACGGAGAACGGAAAGTATGCTAGGGGGGTGACGTTTCGAGGGACTACCTCTTCATCTGGCCCATTCTCCCTGGTCCAAAACATCCCAGAGGTACTTCCCTAAGCCTCCCTTCCCCTAAAACTGGTCAAATCAGACACCCTTGAAAATAGATAGAAATCATGCAATGTAGGCTAAATACAGCTAATAGCAGGGCAGCAAGAATCCACTAAAGGCAATGCCAGTAGTTCAAGTACCACAAGACACTGTTGGCAATAGTACAGTAAAGGCTGAACACAGCTTGCAAAAAAGCAGCTTGCAAATAAGCACCAGGAGTCCACAACAGTCAATAAAAGCTCAGCAATCCACACGAGCACGAGGAGCAGAGCCACAGAGGGTTTGATCACTGTTTTCATTTGCTATTAACCTTTTATTGACTGGGAAGGTAGGGTCTGGGTGTCAGTGGCATCCAGACTAGGCCAGATTAACCCTTTAGGTCCAAGATAGGCCCCACTCACCTAATCACTCACCTAATCAGATTGTGGCTGCTACAGGGAAACTCCTAGCTAAGGACAATTCCCCTGTAGCTGTACAGTTAGTGTATAATTAGTTAGTGTATAGTGCCATTTGAAGACGCCGCATAGCGATTAGCGGACTGTGGTCCGGGGCAGGACCACCAACGCACTATCAAAGGTGAGACCCTCCTACCAGAGTTCACCCCACGCAGAGGCTTTGCTGATATTGACGTCGCTGGATCAGTGGATCCCTTTGCTTTTTGGCCATACCCGGGTGCTGGAGCACCTGGGCAGGTACCTCACAATGTGCACCAACAAATACACTTTAAGTTACTGTGGTCAGCGTTGTCTCACACATTGGGTGGGTTGGCTCATATGGACACCAGGGAGGTTGTGTGCCATGGGGCACCTCAGTACTTTGGGGAAATCCAATCAGGAGGGGACACTACGGTTGGATGGCATGGTTGGGCTATGGCTGTGCGTGGCCTATATTGTATGTGGGTTAATGATATATCTAGTTGTACCTGTGTTCAGTAAATTGTTATTAAATACAAGTGTGTGATCTTATTGCATTGGGTCCTGTGAAGGGGTTATCCGGCGCTGTCAGGATCCCTCACAGGTGGAGGCACTGTCACCAGACAGATCAGGTACACCCCGGACTCCCAGCAGCGGAGGTTCAGGCCTCCTGTGATCCACAGGTAAAGCACCACACACTCAATAGCCGCCACATTTCCCATAGGGTGGGGGAAACAGCACTACATATAAAAAAAAGTCAGACCATAAAAGAGTATACAACGCCACATCAAATAAAACGGCTGCTTAAAGGAAACCCTCCAACACAGTTCTTTAGAAACGATCAGTACAACAGAAACGGAAACACAGTTTGTCACAAGAATAGTAACATGTGGTTGTGGTTGCTAAGATGTTCTAAACTGTAGGTGCTAGTAACTAGCAATTACAAAGGTGTTAAAGGATGTACTGTAAATTGAACATAATTTTTAGAGATCATTTAGCACTCACATTCTGCTTAGTATGACTAGCTGACATTCCTTTTCAGTAGGAAAATAAATCTCTTTATGACCTATGGCAGGGGTGGCCAACTGGTCAGGTTTTAAGGATATCCCTGCTTCAGCAGCAGTATCCTTAAAACCTACATACAAACAGTGCACATAACGAAGTTCTTTATTAGCATACTTTTGCATTGCCATACCATCTGATCTTAAACCAAAATAATATCCCATACAATCCTTTCATGTTCTGCCCTAAGGCTATGTACTACTTAGCATTCTTGTCTTGATCATAAAATCCTCTTGCCATTGCTAATCTAGCCCGAGCAGCCTTTTCTACCAAAACCATATTTAGTAGCAACAAGTTAAGGTATTGAACAGGCTACCTTGGAGCCTGCGAGGAAGCTCCCCTCCCCTCCCCCAACTCACATATAAATAAATACACAACAAAGGTCTGGAGGTACAAAGGCCACGGCTTCATTTGCACAAATAAACCCTGGTAAGTGCCAACCCTGCCAGCATGCTCTCCCCCTGGGTAAAGGCTGATGGCACCCCAACCATAGCCCGCAAGACCCAGCAAGCCGGGCGCCCGATGGCTCGGCCGTTAAGCGATACTGGGCCAGGGAATCACACACAAATGAGCCCTGCCCACTCGCTACCCCCAGCTACCACAAGGCTTTAGGGGTTATCTGCACCATAGAGCCCCTGCTGGCAAAGTTAACGCACACCTAACCCCCCCCCCCCAACAGCTGCCACCCACGGGGCTAATTAATCACCTTAAACTTGCCCCGTACCGCAAGACCCACAAGGTCCCTTCAAGCCCTCCTGACGTGTCATATTACACAAGTCTAACCCTATTTCGGATGAGTGTACCCCATTTTGGGCTAAATAATCCACTATTTGCTGAATTGAATTCTGGGTGACTTATCACATTTCGCTGCACCCCCTTTCTATGCCTTCCTGTGGCCAATATCTGACCACACCACTTGAACAATCCCCCCACACACCTAAATCTGAGATAGGTCATTCCTTATTGACCTAACTAAGTCTACTGACGTTACCACGCCCACACCCACTGCACCAAGTCCTTCACTGGCCTTAGCTCTATGGCTGATAATTTATACCTCATACATAAACCTTGGCCCCTTGCAGACACCCACCAGAACGGCCTCCTACGGCCTCCGCACAAACCTCCCACCAACCAATTCAGCTCTTCGGAGCAGGGATCCCCTTCCCAAATGCGACCTCTATGTCGCAGACTCTAATTCAAGATGCCTTATCACCCAGCCTCCTACCTGCAACATCAATTTCCCAACTGCCTTATTAATTTTCCCTCGTGCGCTCCACCACCTCAGCTCGCAGCGTCCATGCCCTTACCCCCCTGTGGACTATATCAGACCACACCACTTGGACCGCTCCCCAACACACCTGAATCTATGCTTGATCATTCCTTATTGACCTAGTCTAATGATCAACATTTTTGGGAGGCCTCCTGTCCCTTGCCAGTCCCAACAGTTCTGGCAACAGCTGATGCCATCTCACCTCGCCTGCCCCACCAGAACACATTTCCCGCTCATGCCCATATTCCTCCCGTATGGCCGGGAAACCGCATGCTTCTTCACCCAATGAATAAAAGAATCCCTGATTATCCAAACGTCTGGAGGCAAAAACCAGGTGCCACTGAAGCCCGCACCAAGTCCATCACTGGACCGTCACCAACTCCCACAACTCCATCGAGCATCGCCGGCCGACTGAATCCGCCTCTGGCGCCAACCTCCTGAACTCTGCTAACTGCATTCGGGAAAAAGAGTCAGCAACCCCATTAGCCACCCCAGGTACATGCCTAGCCCTAAAGGCTATATTTAACTTCAATCCAACGATTTATGTGATAAAGGCGCTCCAACGCTGGATCCCTTGGATATGTGAATATATGAAATAAGCAAATAAACAGGATAGGACAAGGGGGTATATATATATATGAGATGATGCTTGTAGTAAAGTCCCCAGATGGACCAATAATCCCTGGAGGGCAAGGTATAAGGTTGGAAACCCCAATCAAACCCTCAGTGGGATGGTTGCTGGACTCACAATAAATATTCAATAAAGAATAGTACTCACAAAAGCCCTTGTCCAATGTCCTGTATGGCGTGCAGCCAGGTGAAGAGATGCTTGTCTCAGAGAACAAAATATGAAGAAAACCAGCGCACCGCCAAGAGTGGGTCCCAAACAGATATGTTTAAAAAAATATTCTTTATTCAATCCATCTAAAAGTGGAGGTTAACACCCTCCTACGCGTTTCGTGTAAAGATAC
>WSYH01018737.1:0-10792 GCA_036426205.1 Ascaphus truei
AATCCAGATGGGCCATAAGTCTGGTTGCTGGGACTCCATGGCTCGGGAGAGAATGCAGTGCGGGACCTGCAAAGAGAGAGGGCTCGAATCAAAAGTTCCATCGGTGTGTGTGTGTGTGTGTGTGTGTGTGTGTGTGTGTATTTGTAAAGCACTGTATATACTGTGGGCTCTCCATTCATGTTAATTCACACTGATACACATACACACTCTTTCATCACTTGCTTTCAGGAACCTTTTGACACCTCCAGCCATAAAACACATCCACACCGGGGGAAGGACCAGCACAGATAACATTCCAATAGACACTGTTTATAGTATAGCTTTTGCTTGCTTCATTCATTGTAACATCGCCGGAAGAAGAGATCAGTGTATCTCGAAAGCTCGCACAAATAAAAGCATTTCGTTAGCCACAGGGTATCATCTATTTATTTTTTGATTATTGAAGCTCGGCTAACACGGTACTTATATATATATATATATATATATATATATAGAATCCAATGCACAGCCGGCACACCATATGCAAGTAAATAAGTTTTGGTGCTTATCCCATAAAGCAATAACAGACCATACGATACCGGTTGCAACACGACATCAAGGGACAGCACGCAGGTAAGTAAATCATGAATTTTCTATATTTGATAGAAGACACAAAAACCGACGTTTCGGTCCCCCAGTGGGACCTTTCTCAAGGTGGAGCACCACCTATATATATATAGATAGATAGGTCCGTATATATTTGGACACTGATACAAGTTTTGTTATTTTGGCTGTGTACCAAAATAAATTCAAGTTACAGTTAAAGAGTGAATATGGGCTTAAAGTGCAGTCTATCAGCTTTAATGTGAGGGTATTCACATTCAAATTGGAGAAAGGGTTTAGGAATTACATCTCTTTAATATGTAGCCCCCTCTTTTTCAATGGACCAAAAGTAATTGGACAATTGACTCAAAAGCTGTTTCATCAACAGGTGTGGGCTATTCCTTCATTATTTCATCATCAATTAAGCAGGTAAAAGGTTTGGAGTTGATTCCAGGTGTGGCATTCACAACATGCCCACAACATGCGGTCAAAGGAGCTCTCAATGCAAGTGAAACAGAGCATACTTAGGCTGCAAAAAAAAGAAAATCCATCAGAGAGATAGCAGGAACATTAGGAGTGGGCAAATCAACGGTTTGGTACATTCTGAGACAAAAAGAACGCACTGGTGAGCTCCGCAACACAAAAAGGCCTGGACGTCCACAGAAGACAACAGTGGTGGATGATTGTAGGATCCTTTCCATGGTAAAGAAAAATCCCTTCACAACATCCAACTAAGTGAAGAACACTCTCCAGGAGGTAGGCATATCATTATTCAAGTCTACCATAAAGAGAAGACTTCACGAGAGCAAATACAGAGGGTTCACCACAAGGTGCAAACCATTCATAAGCCTCAAGAATAGAAAGGCCAGATTAGACTTTGCCAAACAATATCTAAAAAAGCCAGCCCAGTTCTGGAGCAACATTCTTTGGACAGATGAAACTAAGATCAAGTTGTACCAGAATGATGGGAAGAAAAAAGTATGGAGAAGGCTTGGAACGGCTCATGATCCGAAGCATATCACATCATCTGTAAAACACGGTGGATGCAGTGTGATGGCATGGGCATGCATGGCTGACAATGGCACGGGGTCACTAGTGTTTATTGATGATGTGACAGAAGACAGAAGCAGCCGGATGAATTCTGAAGTGTATAGGGATATATTGTCTGCTCAGATTCAGCCAAATTCAGCGAAGTTGATTGGACGGCGCTTCACTTTACAGATGGACAATGACCCAAAACATACAGTGAAAGCAACCCAGGAGTTTTTTTAACGCAAAGAAGTGGAATATTCTGCAATGGCTGAGTCAATACCCTGATCTCAACCCGATCGAGCATGCATTTCACTTACTGAAGACAAAACTTAAGGCAGAAAGACCCACGAACAAACAACTGAAGACAGCTGCAGTAAAGGCCTGGCAAAGCATCACAAAAGAGGAAACCCAGCGTTTGGTGATGTCCATGCGTTCCAGACTTCAAGCAGTCATTGCCTGCAAAGGATTCTCGACAAAGTATTAAAAATGAACATTTTATTTATGATTGTTTTAATTTGTCCAATTACTTTTGAGCCCCTGAAATAAGGAGACTGTGTATGAAAATGGTTGCAATTCCTAAACGTTTCATACGATATTTTTGTTCAACCCCTTGAATTAAAGCTGAAAGTCTGCACTTCTATTGTATCTTTGTCGTTTAATTTCAAATCCATTGTGATGGTGTACAGAGCCAAAATTTTGAAAATTGTGTCAGTGTCCAATTATTTCCGGACCTAACTGTACATATATATATATATATATATATATACACACACATATGTACATACATATATATGCAAATATAACTGTATGCTCATCTGCATGTCTTAGGCATGTATGCAACCCCGCCTTTCCCCATTATCACCCAGCATACAGCACTTCCACTGCAGCAAGGGATTCTGGGAAATGACATGCAAATGAGCACACAGTGTCACTTTTTGCCTCAATAACCATTTTTAACATGGTTCCCTATAGGCTTAAGCTTGCTGCATGGTCACAGCTTTGAGCACAGCCAGGGTTAAGGTGCATACCCAGAAAACCACCCACAGACAGCCGTTTCGACCTTGATGGGTCTCATCAGTGTGGGGTTGATTTTACTGGGAATGCAAGACAGGCTATGGGATAGGCTAAACCATAATACAGAGTTATATATATATATATACATATACACACACACACATACACATATATATATATATATATATATATACACACACACACACACACAGAGACACAAACACACTGAGACATTCACTCACTCACACGCATACACAGACAGGACACAGGGCACAGATAGATACACAAAGACACACACACACATAATGAGACAAAACATACACTCACTGAGATACACACACACCGAGACATAAACTCACTCACACTCACACACACTCAGGACACAGATAGACAGACACACACTGAGACACAGACACACATAGACAGACACAGCCTCATCTCTCTGCTGAATGCATTTCCTCCGCTCTTTGGCCCCACGCCCCAGGCTCCTTCCACCTCCTGATTGGTTGCTGCTGTGTAATTCAGCCAATCAGAAGCTGCTCAGCCCCCTAGCAGCAGCCCTACTCTATCCCATGTCCGGTATCAATCTCTCATATTTTACCGGACAGGGGAACCAAATCCCGGACACCTGGCAACCCTATAAGGGCTCTGTACATGCTACAATGTACATAGTCCTTTCTTGCATCAACTGTAGGTGGTGGAATATTAATTTAGAAGGCTGGTTACACCCCAATCAAGAAAAGCTTTGATGTGAATGTTTTCATGTTAGTAGAAGTTAGTTATGGGTACACTTGAGGGGACTTGGCACCCATACTACAGCTGCATTAATGGTTAGCTGTGTGAGACGTTATAAGTAAAGTCTAGAAAGCAGGCACTCATGTATAAATTGTGTGGAGGAGTGTGACGATCAGGGGTAATCTGGCCTGTAATAAATGGGTTATACCCGGCTAGTTACCCCTAATTTGTGTGGGAAGAGAAAGGGTTAATGTATAATGTACTATGTATGTGTATTCCAATGTACTTTTATTCCCTGTGAATTATTCCCAAGTCTAGTTAAGCAGGCAAATGAGGTAAAGTGTTTTGTGATCTATGGGTAAGCACTGTGATGTAATTTGCGAGTCAGTCCTGCAAAGTGTTCAGGGGATTATGTGACTGTATGTAATAATTTCTCAGATAGCAGACTTGTAATGGGATTTGCATGTGAGTTACATTTGTATAGAGGGGTCTCTGATTTAATCAGGTGAGGTTCCTGCAGATAAAGGTGCATTGAAGGTGAGCTGCGAGCTTCAGGAGCCCTGACATCAAAGGGCATCCAGTGGCTTTGTTGCCAAGGTGTCTGGAGATATTTAGGACTATCAAGCTGCAGAGCCAGAAGGAGTGGGGATGGGCCAGATAACATTAAGTATCTGCCATCAACCCCTCCTATGGGTTAGACAATGCCCAGCCATTCAGCCCTAGACTTGGTGTTGCCGGGGGGAGGGGAGGGGGGGCACTCCTGCTTCCTCTCAGTGTTCCTTGCCTGTTTGTGATGGGAATTAAAACCCTATAAAGAGGCAGGTTGCACCAACCCCAGATTTGTAGAGTGTTCGCTGTTTGTAGTTGGTGGTTCGTGACTCTAATCAAGCAAGGGAGAATTGCTAGCCAGTGTTATTCTTGGATATTTCACCCTGTTATTTTAACGCAAGTGTTATTTTCAAGTGTCATTTGTGTTACAGTGTTGTGTTTGCCTGAAAGGGAATAAATCTTCCGTTTATTTTATCATTTTGTCCTGTTCAATCAGTGCCCAGTATATTCGGCGTGAATTAGGTCTGGTCTACCGTGACAAGGAGATACAGGGTATCACACCCCAATTTAGGGTTAACTGCCATTCAAGTCAATGGCAGATAACGTTAGATCGGAGGAACCCAGCATCAGTGCTCAGCGAGTCTCAGCCAATGTGTTTTACTGGTGCCTTGACGTTGCAGTCTGAATTGAGACTTATATCAAAATGCACCAGTAAAAGCAACTACAACTTGTATACAAGAATGCCGTTTTATGAACTGTTTGTTTTCACATTGCGTAATAACTATGGCTTTCATACATTAATAAAGGCCTTAATTTCAATAATACTAAGCTAAATCAGGTTTGAGAATCAGTGGCCCTTAATATATGTTGTGAATCTGTCTTCCCGTACTAGAGAAGGTTTTAGTCCTCTTCAGTTAATGGAGCTAAACTGTTCTTCACAGCATACTGAATAGGAGTCACTGTTACTCGCCTATGGTAAGTTTCTTGTGACTTAAACACAGATCCTCTCCTCGCTCAATGCTTGATACTAGGTTTGGTTTTTCATCCAGATAACCTGTATTGAGAGATAATTGAGGCATCAAATCACCCAGATGTAACCCCTCAAACATGTCACTGGCATTAGAACTCATCGGTTCTTTCAAGGACCGTCCCGTTAAAGCATGTGTCTAACATTATTTGTTTCTTGTTTTTTCATTTCTACGTAAAATGGCCAAAGCCTGCAGTATTCACATGGCAACGCCTGCTGCTTATTGTAGCTGCCTCACCAGGCAGTACAGAGCTGTTTTATAAGCAGAGACGGCTATCAGAGAAACTTATACTGAGCTTGTCAAAGATTTTTTTGAAGTCTAATGATGCGTCTAAGTAAGAGGAGCTTAACGGCCATCTCAAATTTATGTTCTCCTCCTCACCTTCAACACGCATCTGCTCGTCACTACATCTCAGCTTTCATTTCCCACTATTCCACTGCTCATCTCCTGCACCCTGCTCATAACGTCTCTTTTCCCGCGCTGCCATCTCTACTGCTCTAATCTAAAACTTGTTTCCCTCTCTGCCCCCTATCTGTGGATCTTCCTCAGGCTTCGTATATCCAAAGCACCATCTCACCTCACCTTCAAATTAAGAACTTCTAAATGAAGAATTTCAGTAGCCTTCACTCATCCCAACTTCTCCCTTCACACAGAGAGGCACTTACCCACCCCACTTGTCTTTCTGTTCTCTACATTTAGCTGTTTATGTAAACTCCTCATATTTACTTTCCATAATAGAACAAAGTAAAGTAACAATTCACCTATAGATACAAAATTCCATGAACACACAGGATATTAGCTAAAGCATTATGTTTTGACCCAGTTGCTGCCAGGACTTGGACAAGTAGTATTCTGTACTTCCTAGCACCATTAGACTTACCCAGTGAGCTGATGGTCTGATAATTCTCCATCATCACATTCCTGTAAAGCTCCTTCTGTCCTTCCTCTAAATATTCCCATTCCTCTTCAGAGAAATAGACAGCGACATCATCAAACCCTATGGGAATCTGAAATATAAATGCCCAAACTTAATTCAACGGTGGGGTTTGCAAACCCCTCAGGTTTCGTGAGGAGCCTTGAAGGCGTTCTCCCCCCAAAAAATTGTCTGGCAAGCAGTAAAGCAGGTTCCAGAGCCATGTGGGGATTGGGCTCATAGTAAGGAACCAAACTGCACCGTAGAGAGTGTGGCATAGCTGTCAAGCAGGAGCTTCCAAAGTCACACCCCACAGTACTTTGCATCCGCAGCAGCAAAGCATTGTGGGGCATGACTTTGGAAGCGAGAGACCAAATTACAAGTGGGCCCATTCGCTTACATGTACCTAAGCTGTGCGTGGTGAGACTAATTGTACCTGTAACGATCACTGGGAAAATATGCCAAAGGCCTATATATAGTCTAAGTGACTCATATTTATAAAGAATATAGATAAAATACATAGTAATGTGATAAATAATTTGTCATATTGGATGTAGCATTGGGGCCTTTTTGTTTCATGACCTGAGAACAAAGGGTTATTTCCTGGTGTTAACCTTAACGCTCCTCAGTGATGAATATAATAATAAAGCCAAATTTATCAGGAGTAAAACCTGGTTGATGTTATGTTATTTGCTGCAGTAAATACTGCATTACTATAAACATGTGTTAACTTAGGTTAACGCCACAATAAATAAGCTAACAGCGCTTAGCGAGTCTAGCCCAGGGGTGCGCACAGTGGAGGGCGCGCCCCCCAAGGGGGTACAGGAGATTTTCCAGGGGGGGAGCGGTGGCTACAGAGGTCTTGTGCCCTCCCCAAGATACTTAAACCGCGCAGAGCCTCTGAAGCTTCTCCTACCTGGTCTTTGGCGATGCGTCGCCATGGTAACTCGACGTCAAGTGACGCCGCGGGTCATGTGATGTCAAGTTGCCATGGCAACATGTCACATGACCACTTTGCGCACCCCTGGTCTAGGCCATAGTGTTCTCATTAGGGGCTCAGCGTACCAGTGTAAAGCCAATGTAGCTGTGTTTGTCCTGGAAAAGTGTAGACTGTGATCCCTTTTAATGGACCAACAAGCTATTTTTAGCTGTAATAAAGGAGTTATTTGTAGATGTTATAACATGTACAGAGCTTTTTATTTTTGGTGTATAAACTGCCAACATACTGTGAGCGCGGTAGAATGAGACAACAGATTGATATAAATTACATGCTGGATGATATAAATTACATGCTGGATGAAATAAGGACAAACAGATACAACAGGTAATGTTAGAATCGAGATCTCTCATGAGCAGGGTCCTCATTACCTGTTATATCTGTTTACACTTGTTTGTCCTTCCTTCATTCCGCATGTAATTTATGAAAAAAGGGGAAGGGTCCTCAGGCGCGTTGCTCCGCTTGTGTCTCCACGGCGTTTAGGTGTATGAAATTGAAGGGAAGAAAGGGGAACCACAGTGAAAAAACAACACAAAGGTTACATGCAATTCACTTCTTCATTTATGGGGAGGGGGTAGAGGGGTAGACAATAAAAATTCACTTCTAGGAGGAGACACACTCACACTGTTTATCAAAATAAATTAAAGTTACAGTTAAATAATGAATCTGGATTTAAAGTGCAGTCTATCAGCTTTAATTTGAGGGTATTTACATCCAAATTGGAGTAAGGGTTTAGGAATTACATCTCTTTAATATGTAGCGCCCTCTTTTTCAAGGGACCAAAAGTAATTGGACAATTGACTCAAAAGCTGTTTCATGGACAGGTGTGGGCTATTACTTCATTATTTCATCATCAATTAAGCAGGTAAAAAGTCTGGAGTTGATTCCAGGTGTGGCATTCGCATTTGGAAGCTGTTGCTGTGAACCCACAACATGCGGTCAAAGGAGCTCTCAATGCAAGTGAAACAGGGCATCCTTAGGCTGGAAAAAAAAAGAAAATCCATCAGAGAGATAGCAGGAACATTAGGAGTGTACAAATCAACAGTTTGGTACATTCTGAGAATAAAAGAATGCACTAGTGAGCTCTGCAACATAAAAAGACCTGGGCATCCACGGAAGACAACAGTGGTGGATGATTGTAGGATCCTTTCCATGGTAAAGAAAAACCCCTTCACAACATCCAGCCAAGTGAAGAACACTCTCCAGGAGGTAGGCATATCATTATCCAAGTCTACCATAAAGAGAAGACTTCACGAGAGCAAATACCGAGGGTTCACCACAAGGGGCAAACAATTCTCAAGAATAGAAAGGCCAGATTAGACTTTGCCAAACAATATAAAAAAACCAGCCCAGTTATGGAACAGCATTCTTTGGACAGATGAAACTAAGATCAACCTGTACCAGAATGATGGGAAGTAAAAACTATGGAGAAGGCTTGGAAGGCTCATGATCCGAAGCATACCACATAATCTGTAAAAAACGGTGATGGCATGGCTTCCAATGGCACTGGGTCACTGGTGTTTATTGATGATGTGACAGAAGAAAGAAGCAGCCGGATGAATTCTGAAGTGTGTAGGGATATATTGTCTGCTCAGATTCAGCCAAATTCCATGAAGTTGATTGGACAATGACATACTGCGAAAGCAACCCAGGAGTTTTTTAAGGCAAAGAAGTGGAATATTCTGCAATGGCCGAGTCAATCACCTGATCTCAACCCGACCCAGCATGCATTTCACTTGCTGCAGACAAAACTTAAGGCAGAAAGACCCACGAACAAACATGAACTGAAGACAGCTGCAGTAAAGGCTTGGCAAAGCATCACAAAGGAGGAAACCCAGCGTTTGGTGATGTCCATGAGGTATCAGTACCGTGTTAGCCGAGCTTCAATAATCAAAAAATAAATTTATTTTTTGATTATATATATATACATACAGTTAGGTCCGGAAATAATTGGACACTGATACAAGTTTTGTTATTTCAGCTGTGTACCAAAATAAATTCAAGTTACAGTTCAATAATGAATATGGGCTTAAAGTGCAGTCTACAAAGGATGAAAAGAACAGAAAGTGCACTTGTGTTCTTTTCATCCTCTGTTCTGTTCTTTTCATCCTTTGTAGTTACCATTGAAGTGCTGTGTTAGTACTTCCATCTGAGAAAGCAGCACTCTCCTGGAACTCCTCATTATTCTGGACTGTATCTTGACTGCAATTATACATGATTGGACTCTAAGGTTGTATTTCAACTACTTTGGGGTCAACCAGGGGACATACTCACACTTATTTTGTCTGTAGCTGAACTTTATGTATTATATGTATTAAGGCATTGGTATTATTTTATTGTGGAACTGATCAGCGAGTCTTTCCTACCTTAAAGTGCAGTCTATCAGCTTTAATTTGAGGGTATTCACATCCAAATTGGAGGAAGGGTTTAGGAATTACATCTCTTAATATGTAGCCCCTCATTTTCAAGGGACCAAACGTAATTGGACAATTGACTCAAAAGCTGTTTCATGGACAGGTGTGGGCTATTCTTTCGTTATTTCATTATCAATTAAGCAGGTAAAAGGTCTGGAGTTGATTCCAGGTGTGGCATTCGCATTTGGAAGCTGTTGCTGTGAACCCACAACATGCAGTCAAAGGAGCTGTCAATGCAAGTGAAACAGGGCATCCTTAGGCTGCAAAAATAAAAGAAAATCCATCCGAGAGATAGCAGGAACCTTAGGAGTGGCCATATCAACAGTTTGGTAAATTCGGAGAAAAAAAGAACGCACTGGTGAGCTCTGCAACACAAAAAGGCCTGGACGTCCACGGAAGACAACAGTGGTGGATGATCGTAGGATCCTTTCCATGGTAAAGAAAAACCCCTTCACAACATCCAGCCAAGTGAAGAACACTCTCCAGGAGGTAGGCATATCATTATCCATGTCTACCATAAAGAGAAAACTTCACGAGAGAAAATACAGAAGGTTCACCACAAGGTGCAAACCATTCATAGGCCTCAAGAATAGAAAGGCCAGATTAGACTTTGCCAAACAATATCTAAAAAAGCCAGCCCAGTTCTGGAACAGCATTATTTGGACAGATGAAACTAAGATCAACCTGTACCAGAATCATAGGAAGTAAAAAGTATGGAGAAGGCTTGGAACGGCTCATGATCCGAAGCATACCACATCATCTGTAAAAGACGGTGGAGGCAGTGTGATGGCATGGACATGCATGGCTTACAATGGCACTGGTTCACTAGTGTTTATTGATGATGTGACAGAAGACAGAATCAGACGGATGAATTCTGAAGTGTATAGGGATATATTGTCTGCTCAGATTCAGCCAAATATAGCAAAGTTGATTGGACGGCGCTTCACTTTACAGATGGACAATGACCCAAAACATACTGCTAAGCAACCCAGGAGTTTTTTAAGGCAAAGAAGTGGAATATTCTGCAATGGCCGAGTGAATCACCTGATCTCAACCCGGTCGAGCATGCATTTCACTTGCTGAAGACAAAACTTAAGGCAGAAAGACCCATGAACAAACAACAACTGAAGACAGCTGCAGTAAAGGCCTAGCAAAGGATCACAAAGGAGGAAACCCAGCGTTTGGTGATGTCCATGCGTTCCAGACTTCAAGCATTCAATGCCTGCAAAGGATTCTCGACAAAGTATTAAAAATGAACATTTTATTTATGATTGTGTTAATTTGTCCAATTACATTTGAGCCCCTGAAATAAGGGGACTGGGTATGAAAATGGTTGCAATTCCTAAACGTTTCATACGATATTTTTGTTCAACCCCTTGAATTAAAGCTGAAAGTCTGCACTTCTATTGCATCTCGGTTGTTTCATTTCAAATCCATCGTGGTGGCGTACAGAGCCAAAATTATGAATATTGTGTCAGTGTCCAATTATTTCCGGACCTAACTGTATATATATATATATATATATATA
>WSYH01018738.1:0-10790 GCA_036426205.1 Ascaphus truei
CTAAAATGACTCTAAATATAAACAAGTCAGTATGAGGTACTCGGATGGGCAGGCCAAGCATCAGACGATTAATGTGCAGTATATAGTGGAAGGAGAAGAATGCATTAACACCGGGACATGGCATTACGGCTGATTAAGACCCCCCCCTCGTACTCTGCCAGGTGTTCCTATCGACTGTAGAACTCAACACCCTGTCTGAGATCCTTCGCCCGACTTCCCGTTGTATCCGGATTGTAGCCTTTTTGTTCATACCCACAATATCTATTGGGGGATTCCCTTACTGCGATAGCCTTTACCATCTGCTGGGAGGCTACCCAGGAATCCACCACCTTTCAGCAAAGCAGTAGTTCATGCCTTTCCCGAGACATGTCACCTTCCAGACTTCAGAGCAAGGCCTTTGTTTGTAGCCTTCTCTCACTCTTGTGGTAATCCATGCACCCCCCCCCCCCCTCTCCAAGACTGTATATCTTGAGGTCCGTTAGTCTTTCCTAGGTTAAGTTTTATGCTGTAGACCACGGCTGGGTGTAAGCCCAACACCAGTCATTCAACGGGTCACCCAACAGGCCAGGAGTATATAGGGATATCCATGTTCAGCCACAGGTGAAGCCACCTTGCATGCGAAGCAGCGGACTCCTTAAACCTGACCTGCTGGGTGGCCCTTGAGGAGGACTGAGAGTTGGCCAGCGCTGCTATAAACAGACCAATTTACGAGTTTCACCCTTTACAAACAGAGCCATCTGCCGGTCTTCCAATTGAGCTGTGGGAAGCAGGGATATCCTGAACCACTTGACCTGTTGCACAGCGGACTTGCGGAAGGGAATGAGCACCCCTGCTTATCCACCTAAAATTATTATTCATTGAAACGGTCAGAAGGAATACTAGGGTGTTTCTAAAAGGTATAGAGTAGGATACTTACCAATTAAACAATATGGGAAAATGTTATAAAAAGGAGGGAAGGAGAAACATGTGGAAACCAATATCAGGGCATCCAGGAAGCAACATTGTTTAACAAACCATGTTGAAGTTGTGTAGGAAAACTTGTGTCGTTTGCCACAAAATGAGAGCCAATTCTCTTGATCGGCTACTGAAATGAACACACAAAAACACAGACACGCAATTGACAGCCTGCAGCAGGAATATTACTGATTCTCCCCACATTACTTATTTCTCAATTAGGCCACACATCGTGTACACAGCCCGACTGGTAGCTACGCTCTTATACAACGTAACCCAAATTTCATTATCTTCCGCGAGAGATGTTCATGCTAGCTGAAATAGTATACAACCGTGGCGTATCACATACTGCTAGCATGCTTGGAAATAAATCAAGTTCTGCCGGGTAATGGGCACAAGAGCCGAGAAACTTTTAATGGGCCCAAGAGAAGGTCCAAAAAATACTCCCAAATCAAGGTGACACCGAAAAATGGATATGAGCACAGGAAAATAAGCAAAAATTACATTTGCGAGAGAAAAATGTTTATTTTACTTTTAGTTTTCTGGGTGCCTAACAAAAATATGTTTTGGGAAACACACGTTCTCATTTTCCAATTAACCAACACGTTAGTTTAAGACGTTAATGAAGGAGTAGCAAGGCTGGGGTGACTAGCAAATCTGTCATTAAGTCACAATGGGGCCAAACGTAAGAGTTGCCGTGAGAATGCGCCGTCACCGCCTTGCATTGGCAGTGAATGCGGTCACGCCTGCATTATTGATACTCCATGCACTCTTGACACTTTTAAACTCTAATATTGGCCCATTTTTCAATATCGGTTTTATGTTAGGTGGACCGACATCTCAGGTTTTTAAGGCCTTTTGTCCCGATTATCATATCGGCACCGGGCCGCACATGCTCGCGCAGCGATGCTGAATTTGAGCACGGCACAGTGGCTAGGTTGCGCCAGTGGCGCATGCGCACGAAGCGGTCGCAAGAGCCAATGCGTGCATGCCTACAAAAGGGAGGTTAAGTGCTACATCGCGTATGCGCAGTCGGCGACTCACGTTTTCTCACGCCGCAATCACGAGCGCAACTGCGTCGTGCTATTGCGACGACATCTGTCCCGGCGTTTTTGCAGGACAAATATGCGTCACCACTAATTATTGTAAAGAATTCAACTAGGGGCCTCAGAGGGGAACCGGTGCTACTAGGGTCATCAGAGGCGGAACCGAGATACTAGGGTCCTCAGAGGTGCGAACAGTGCTCTAGGGGTCATCAAGACGTGACGGCTACTATCCGAGGCGGGGAACCCGGCTACTAGAGGGTCTAGCGACCGCGTATGGGTCCTAGAGGGCGCCGAGGGGTCCGCAAGGGGAACCCTACTAGGGACTAGGGCAAAAAAGCGCGCTACTAGGGCGTCTCCCTCGGGAGAAAAATCGCCGCTACTAGGGGTCATCAGAGGGGAACCGGTTACTAGGGTACATCCGAGGCGAGAAACCCGCCGCTACTAGGGGCCATCGAGCGAAGCGCGAAGTCGCCGGGGTTCTATGAATAGGGGCCTAGAGGCAGAACCGGATACTAGGGGTCATCAGAGGGCCAGAATCCGCGCTACTTAGGGGTCCTCTCAGAGCCGGGAACCGCAGCTTACTAGAGGGTCTCTCAGAGGCGAACCACCAGATTACTAGCGGTCCCTCAGAGAGGCGGAACCAGCGCTATAGGGGTCTCCTCAGAGGCGCGAAACGCCGCTACTAGGGGTCCTCCGACGGCGGAACCGCCCGACTACTTAGGGGTCCCTCAGATAGGGGAACCGGCTACTAGGAAGGGTCTCAGATGCAGGAATCGGCTACTATTGGGGTTCCTCAGATGTGCAGACAGCAGCTACTATATAGGGGCCTCGAGGCGCGAACGGCCGTATTACTAGGCAGGTCCTCAGAGGGCAGGAAAAGCCCAGCTACTGGTGGTCCTCAGAAGAACCGCCGCTGGTCAATACGACGAACGACGCCTACTAGGCGGTCCTCAGAGGCCGCCGGGACCGCGTACTAGGGGTCCTCAGAGGCGGCAAACGCGCTAATAGAGGTCCTCAGAGTGCGAAAGCCGATCTACTAGAGGTCTAGAAGGTCCGTGAACCGCGCTCTAGGGGTCCACAGAGGCGAAGAAACCGCGCTACAATAAGGGGCCGTCCTCAGAGGCGGAACAGCGCTCACTAGGGGGTCACTCAAAGGGAGAACGCTGCGCTACTCGATCATTAGAGGGGTCGCCTACAGGCCGGGCCAGAGGAGAACCGCCGCGACTTCAGGGTCCTCGAGCGCGGAAAGGAACCGCGCCTTACTAGAGCGTCCTCAGATGGAGGAGGAACCGTGCCTACTAGGCGTCCTCAGAGCGCAGAACCGCGCACTAGGGTCCTCAGAGGCGGGACCGCGCATAGGCTCAACGGACCGGTCGGTCTAGAGGCGGGAACCGCGTACTAGGGTCCCAGAGGCGGAACCGCGATACTACGGGTTCCTCAGAGGCGGAAAACCGCTAATAGGGTCACAAGCGGGAACTCCGCCTAGCGCCTCAGAGAGACACGGACAACCGCAACCCGATATAGGGGATCAGCAATGTGGTGAACCGCGACTACTAGGGTGCCTCAGAGGCGGGAACGTGCTACTAGGGGCTCGCCAGAACCGGACTAGGGCTCAAAGGAACCGCTAGTCTTCTCTGGAACCGCTTATAGGGGTCCTCAGAGGCGCGAAATGCCGCTACTAGGGGGTCCTCAGGCGCGGAAACGACCGCTATCTAGGGAGGTCCTCAGAGCGCGGAACCGGCGCTACTAGGGGTCCTCAGAGGTTGGAAACGCGCATAGGGGTCCTCAGAGCGGAACCGCCTAGCTACTAGGTGGTCCCTCAGCAGGGGAACCGCGTACTAGGAGGTCCTCAGAGGCGGCAACGCGCAACCCGTGCTACTAGCGGGTCCTCAGAGGTGGCAAACCGACGCTTACTAGGGGTCTCAGAGGCGCGGAATCGTGCTACTAGGCAGGTCCTCAGAGGCGACCGGTATAGGCACAGCGGAAGGCTACTAGGGGCTCTCAGAGGCGGAACCGCGCTACTAGGGGTCTCAGAGCGGAACCGAGCCTACGAGCGGTACTAGCGGCGAACCGCGCTACTAGGGGTCCTAGAGGCGCCGAACCGCTTAATAGGTCCTCAGAGGCCAGATGCGCTACTAGGGTTCCGCAGACCGGAAACGCGACTACTAGGGGTCACTCAAGATGGGATGGAACCGCGCTACATCCTCAGTGGGAGCGACTGGTCCTCAGAAGCGAGAACCGCGCTGTGTTCAGATCCTGGGAACCCTCCGCTCCCAGATACTTTCGGTTTAGTTGCTCGGGTGTTACTACCTGGAAGTAAATGGTCATCACACACAAGCCACAAAGTGTCCAATCCCCCCCAACCCCCCCCCCCCCCCCCCAATGTGAGTGTTACTTTCTTATTGCAAACAGGACGGGCAGATGCATTTGCGGAACATTTTCATTCTCTAAGGGAGCGAAACACCAGCAACTAAATAGGAAGAATAATAACAAAAGCGCCGTATTACGGCATAATAAAATGTAGTAGAGATCACTATTATTTATTATGGATTTGATTTTTATCTATTTTTACTGCTGTTGCACTATGTGTTATTTTTTATCTCCCTTTTTGCGATATATACCACTGGATGCGCGTGCGCTCCGATTTTTTGCCTTCATCACTTATGACGTCTTGCGCGCTGATCCCCTTCAGAAGCCAGCCCCATTAAGGACAGTCCACATTTATTTTCTTTTAGATTTATTTATTTGATCCTGTTTAGTGAATTTACTACAGCATTTGCGCTCCATATCTGTTACTCATGTGTATAACTCTTGCTACATGGAATGTATAACCAATCGAGCGAGTGTTGTTTGTAACACTAATAAAACATTCCACACATCCAATGTGGGTAATGAATCAAATGCAAAACAATGAAACTTAATAGACACCCTCAAGGATTTTCCTCACGGGAAACTACAAATATTGAGGAAATCGAACAAAATGTTGTATTAATAACGAATTCAAATACTCATCACAATGATTCCTGCCAAAAAAGTATATATAAAAAACAAGATAAGGTGAATTATCACCGCTATATACTGTGTATGGGAAAGCAATGCTTAAAGAGCCAAGATAAACTTTCTGGTTGCTTGTGTACTACATTATACACAACGCACAAACACGCATATAATTTCCAACATCTTGTTTTTAAGTGTAGAACTATAGGGAGTATGTTATTTATTTTTTTCCCAGCCCTGGGGATTTGCTGAGACAGGGGATTCATTAGTCGGGAAGATTCGGTGGAAATAAATGAGATCTACTCTCCCGGTGATCCTGTTGGCTAGGCGAGTGGTGATGTGATTTCACCATTCTTTACTGCCACAGAGAGTCCCTCATTCCCAAGGAGCAAACCACAACAGTGCTGTGATTCTGTCCATTGAACAAAAAAAAAATGGTTTGTTTTGTCTAAGATGTAACAGAAATAACATTTCATTTATATACACTGGATTTCTGAACTGCACATACAGGAGCAGTCCCCTTACCCCAATGTAAAGTACACATTTTATTGATGTAGCCTTTTAAAAAAACTTTCCTACTCCTACAGTTTCTAGTAACCTTAGCTGTGAACAGTGCATTTCCGTGCGAGAAATGCCTTTCGCACAGACCTGCATGATGCCCATATTCTGAAAAGCACTTTTGCCATGTCCAAACCGTGCCATAAGGTTTTAATAAATGGATTTAAATCTCGGCAGATTGTGCAGTGCGGCAAAAAAAATGTCCCAAAACTCACATATGTTCGCAATTCGCTGGTATTCTAGTACCTCCGTAAAGTCCAAAAAGCTACATTATTCTCACCAATTGCCCCACAGGTGTGAGATTGTCGCTTAGCCCTGCGGACAGGGACTCCCTAATTCCATGTAATTAATTACCTCTTTTCATGTCACTTTTCGCTGTACTTCAATAATCATGTACAGTTGTAACCGCCCTGCCGGCTCTTAAAGGTTTACATCAGATAACTATGTAATGCCGGGCTCAACCTCTCAGACCTGGTCAGAGGCTGGGTCAGTGCAGGGGGCTCAGTCCTTTATACCGGGTCGGGTGTGGTCAGTTCAGGCGGGGCTCAGTCTCTCATCACTGGGTCAGGGTGCTGGGTCGTGCAGGCCGGGCTCAGTCTCTCACACAGTGTCAGGGTGCTGGGTCAGTGCAGGCCGGGGCTCGACCTCTCACACAGTGTACAGGGGTGCTGTGGTCCAGTGCAGGCTGTGCTTCAGCCTCTCATACCGGGTCAGGGTGCTGGGTCAGTGCAGGGTGGGCTCAGTCTCTCAAACGTGTCAGGGTGCTGGGGTCAGTGCAGGTGGCTCAGTCTCTCTACCTGTGTCAGGGTGCTGGGTCAGTGCAGGCTGGGCTCCGTCTCTCACACGGTAGCGGTGTGGGTGGCAGTGCAGGCTGGGCTCAGTCTCTCATACTGTGTCAGGGGTGCTGGGTTCAGTGCAGGCCGGGTCTAGTCTGAATACTGTGTCAGGGTGCGGGTCAGGCAGGCTGGGCTCAGTCTATCACTTTCGGTCAGGGTGCTGGCGTCAGTGAGGCTGGGATCAGTCTCTCACACCGTTGTCAGTGGTGCGGTCAGTGCAGGCTGGGCTCAGTCTATACGGTGTAAGGGTGCTGGAGTCAGTGCGGCTGGGCTCAGTCTCTCCACCAGTGTTCAGGGTGCTGGTCAGTGCGGCTGGGCTCAGTCTCTCAACTGTGTCAGGGTGCTGGGTGTGCAGGACGGCGGCTACAGTCCCACACAGTTGTCAGGGTGCTGGGTCATGGCAGGCTGGCTCAGTCTTCATACGTGTCAGGTCTGAGGTCAGTGCAGGGCGGGCTCGTTCTCATAGGGTCAGGGTGCTGGGTCAGTGCAGGCTGTGGCTCAGTCTCTCATACCGTGTCGGGTCTGGTGCTGGTCATGCAGGCTGGGTCAGTCTCTCACCGTGTCAGGGTGCTGGTCAGTGCAGGCCGGGCTCAGTTCTCACACAGTGGCAGGGTGCTGGGGTCAGTGCAAGGCATTGGGTCAGTCTCTCACACGTGTCAGGGTGCTGGGGTCAGTGCAGGCTGGGCTCAGTCTCTCACACTGTGTCAGGGTGCTGGGTCATGCGAGGGGCTCAGTCTCTCATACCGTTGTCGTGCTGGGTCAGTGCAGGCTTGGATCTATCTCTACGTGTCAGGGTGCGGGGTCGTGCAGGCTGGGCTCGCCTCTCAACTGCGTCAGGGTGTGCGGTCAGGGCAGGCTGGGCTCAGTCTCAATACAGTGTCAGGTGTGGGTCAGTGCAGGCTGGGATCAGTTCTCTAATCACATGTCAGGGTGCTGGGTCAGTGCAGGCTTGGGCTCAGTCTCTCAACCGTCAGGGTGCTGGGTCAGTGCAGGCTGGGCTCAGCTCTCACAGTGTCAGGGTGCGGGTCAGTGAGGCGGGCTCAGTCTCTCATACGGGTCAGAGTTGCTCGGTCATGCAGGATGGGCTCAGTCTATCATACGTGGTCAGGGTGCTGGGTCAGTGCAGGCGGGCTCAGCCTCTCACACCGTGTCAGGTGCTGGGTCAGTGCAGGCTCGGCTCAGCCTCTCACAAATGTCAGGGTGTGGGTCAGTGCAGATGGCTCAGCTTCTCATATGCTTTATACTGTCTCAGGGTGCTGGGTCAGGTGCAGGCTGGGCTCAGCCTCTCATACCGTGTCAGGGTGCTGGGTCAGTGCAGGCCGGGGTCTTAGTCTCTCACACGTGTCAGGGTGGGGTCAATGCAGGCCGGGCTTAGCTTTCACACCGTGTCAGGGTGCTGGGTCAATGCACGCGGGATCAGCCTATCATACCGTGCCAGGGTGCTGGGTCAGTGCAGGCCGTGCTCAGTCTCTCACACAGTGTCAGGGTGCTGGGTCAGTTGGCAGGCCGGGCTCAGTCTCATACTGTGCCAGAGGGCTGGGTCAGTGCAGGCTGGGCTCAGTCTTCACAGTGTCAGGGGTGGGTCAGTGCAGGCCGGGCTCAGTCTCATACGTGTCAGGGTGCTGGGTCAGTGCAGGCCGGCTCAGTCTTCACACAGTGTCAGGGTGATGAGTCAGTGCAGGCGGGCTCAGTCTTCATACCGGAGGTCAGGAGTGCTCGGTCAGTGCAGGCCGGGCTCAGTCTCTCTCATACTGTGTCAGGGTGCTGGGTCAGTGCAAGGTGGGCTCAGTCTCTCACACAGTGTAGGTGCAGGGTGCTGGGTCAGAGGCGGGCTCAGTCTCTCACAACAGTGTCAGGGTGCTGGGTCAGTGCAGGCGGCATCAGTCTCTCACACAGTGTCAGGGTGCTGGGTCAGTGCAGGTGTAGGCTCAGCCTTCATACTGTGTCAGGGTGCTGGGGTCAGTGCAGCTGGGCTCAGTCTCTCACACAGTGTCAGGTTGCTGGGTCAGTGCAGGCTGTGCTCAGTCTCTCACACAGTGTCAGGGTGCGGGTCCAGTGCAGCGTTAGCTCAGCTCTCATACTGTCTCAGGGTGCGGAGGTCAGTGCGGCGGGCTCAGTCTCTCACACAGTGTCAGGGTGCTGGTCGTGCAGGTTAGGCTCAGCCTCTCATACTGTGTCAGGGTGCTGGGTCAGTGCAGGCTGGGCTCAGTCTCTCACACAGTGTCAGGTTGCTGGGTCAGTGCAGGCTGTGCTAAGTCTCTCACACAGTGTCAGGGTGCTGTGTCAGTGCAGGCTGGCTCAGTCTCATACTGTGCAGGGTGCTGGGTCAGTGCAGGGTGGGCTCATCTCACACAGTGTCAGGGTGCTGGGTCAGTGCAGGCCGGGCTCATCAGTCTCTCACACAGGGTCAGGGTGCTTGGTCAGTGCAGGAGGCTCAGTTCTCACACCGTGTCAGGGTGCTGGGTCAGTGCAGGCTGGGCTCAGTCTCTCACACGTGTCAGGGGTGCTGGGTTAGTGCAGGCCGGGCTCAGTCTTCACACAGTGTCAGGGTGCTGGGTCAGTGCAGGCCGGGCTAGTCTCTCACACAGTGTCAGGGTGCTGGGTCAGTGCAGGCCGGGCTCAGTCTCTCACACCGTGTCAGGGTGCTGGGTCAGTGCAGGCTGGGCTCAGTCTCTCACACAGTGTCAGGGGCTGGGTCAGTGCAGGCCGGGCTCAGTTCTCACACGTGTCAGGGTGCTGGGTCGTGCAGGCCGGGCTCAGTCTCTCACACAGTGTCAGGGTGCTGGGTCAGTGCAGGCGGTCTCGCTCTCACACTGTGTCAGGGTGCTGGGTCAGTGCAGGCGGCTCAGTCTCTCACACAGTGTCAGGGTTGCTGGTCAGTGCAGGGCCGGGCTCAGTCTCTCACACCGGTTCAGGGTGCTGGGTCAGTGCAGGCCGGGGATCAGTTCTCACACAGTGTCAGGTGCTGGGTCAGTGCAAGGCTGGGCTCAGTCTCTCACACAGTGTCAGGGTGCTGGGTCAGGAGGCCGGGCTCAGCCTCTCACACTGGGTCAGGGGTGCTGGGTCAGTGCAGGCGGGCTCAGTCTCTACACAGTGTCAGGGTCGGGTCAGTGCAGGCCGGGCTCAGCTCTCCACACTGTGTCAGGGTGCTGGGTCAGGCAGGCGGGCGTCAGTACCTCCAACTGGGTCAGGGTCTGGGTACAGTGCAGGCTGGGCTCAGCTCTCACACATGTGTCAGGGTGCTGGGTCAGTGCAGGCCGGGCTCAGTCTCTCACACTGTGTCAGGGTGCTGGGTCAGTGCAGGCTGGGCTCAGTCTCTCACACAGTGTCAGGGTGCTGGGTCAGTGCAGGCCGGGCTCAGCCTCTCACACTGTGTCAGGGTGCTGGGTCAGTGCAGGCCGGGCTCAGTCTCTCACACAGTGTCAGGGTGCTGGGTCAGTGCAGGCTGGGCTCAGTCTCTCACACCGTGTCAGGGTGCTGGGTCAGTGCAGGCCGGGCTCAGCCTCTCACACCGTGTCAGGGGAGGGGGCTACATGGACATTACTGCAAACATTACTGGGCAATGATGCCCTGGCTGGAGAAATTAAGGGTCTTTAATCCAGCCAGAGCGATAATACCCTTGTCTGCATGGATTATTACTGTAATAGGTTAAATGTACAGGATGTGTGTAAGAATTATTTTTCTAACATTATTAATCTGTCCATCTAATTGGGTGTGCCCCATGTGCTCAGTTACCGCTCCCCTCTCTCCCTGACCGCTTGGGCTCTTCAGTTACCCACTACCAGCAACTGCTAGTCCACGCCGTTCTCATACGTAACCATCAGGTCCCTCTCCCACTCAACAGGACAGTCCTCACAGCAACTGTGATGGCAATGTGCCAGAGAATATGGGGCATTCATTAATAATCCCCAAAGAACGGGGCATTACTGGCCAATAATGCCTCGGCTGGAGGAGGTGAAGACCCAAGTTTGGCCAGTAATGCCCTGTCTGAAGGCGATCATTACTATTATATGCTAAATGTATGATTTTTTCCCCATATATAATATAGGCACTTTTGTAGTTCTATTGATTTTTATAAACATATTCAACATTTTCTTTTGTGCTTTTACTGGACTTGTTTATTAAAATAAAAATGTAAATACCCTAAAGCCCTCTCTATACACACACACAACACACACACACACACACACAACACACACACACACACACACACACACACACACACTGCATTTCCCCTCAGTACACACACAAAAATAAACACACACACACTGTAGTCCCCCTCTATATAGAAACACAATAGATAAATAATTGATACTTCTGTATAGTTATATCTATTTTTTATTCAAACAAAATTGTAAATACACTAAAACACACACACACACACACACACACACACACA
>WSYH01018739.1:0-10790 GCA_036426205.1 Ascaphus truei
TTCCCACACGCGCATGCTGCGTTCCTCCACTCGTTCCTCTGAACGCCTCTGGAGGAAATCTCACACTCTAGCAGACTTCCTTCACTACAAATTTATGCTATCCTGTTTCAACTCTGCCCTCTCGCAAGCTAAACAAGCCTACTTTTCTGCACTAATCAACATGCACAAGTCTAACCCACGCCGACTGTTCTCTGTCTTTGATACTCTACTCAAACCACCCTCAGCTGCCTCTCCTTCCTCCATCTCCGCTCAGGACTTTGCTGACTATTTTATGGAAAAGGTGGAATCCATACGTCAGAACATCCCCTCTGTTTCTTCTTCCCATCCTACACCTCTTCCTAACTCTCCTTCTGCCTTCCTTGACTCTTTTTCCACTGTCTCAGAGGAGGATGTGTCGCTGTTGATCGCCACTTCTCCCTCTATCACTTGCCCTCTTGACCCCATTCCCTCCCATCTCCTAAAACCTCTTGCTCCTACTATAATCCCTACGCTCACACACATTTTTAACTCCTCCCTCTGCTCTGGAACCTTTCCATCCTCCTTCAAACATGCAACAGTCATACCATTACTCAAAAACAGCAAGCTTGACCCTACCTGTCTTTCTAACTATCGACCTGTCTCCCTCCTGCCTTTTGCCTCTAAACTCCTTGAACGTCTTGTATTCTCTCGCTTGCTTCATTTTCTCAACACCTATTCTCTCCTAGACCCTCTACAATCTGGCTTCCGCACTGCTCACTCCACGGAAACAGCCCTCACTAAAATAACCGACGACCTCCATGCTGCCAAAGACAGAGGTCATTACACTCTGCTCATATTACTCGACCTCTCTGCAGCATTTGACACCGTGGACCACCCTCTTCTCCTTCACATTCTCCATACTCTTGGTATTCGGAACAAATCTCTATCCTGGATCTCATCCTACCTCTCTCATCGTACTTTCAGTGTCTCTTCTGCTAACACCTCCTCCTCCTCTATTGATCTCTCTGTGGGGGTACCCCAGGGCTCTGTCCTGGGACCTCTTCTCATTTCTCTGTACACACTCTTCTAGGTGACCTAATAACATCTTTTGGGTTTAAATATCACCTCTATGCTGACGACACACAAATATACTTTTCAACACCTGACCTTACACCTGCTATACAGACCAAAGTTTCTGAATGTCTCTCTGCTATATCATCCTGGATGGCCCTCCGTCGCCTTAAACTCAACATGGCTAAAACAGAGCTCCTCATACTTCCTCCCAAACCTGGCCCTACTACCTCCTTCCACATTACTGTTGGAACTACGATCTTCCACCCAGTAGCCCAAGCACGCTGCCTAGGGGTCACACTCGACTCCTCTCTCACATTCGCCCCTCATATTCAAAACATTTCTAAAACTTGTCGCTTTTTCCTCCGCAATATAACAAAGATACGCCCTTTGCTCTGTTGCTCGACTGCTAAAACTCTGACTCAGGCCCTCATTCTCTCCCGTCTTGATTACTGTAATTCCTGCCTCTCACCTGTCTCCCCTACAATCTATCCTAAATGCTGCTGCCAGAATCACTCTACTCTTTCCTAGATCTGTCTCAGCATCTCCCCTCCTGAAATCCCTCTCCTGGCTTCCAATCAAATCCCGCATCTCACACTCCATTCTTCTCCTCACTTTTAAAGCTTTACACTCTTCTGCCCCTCCTTACATCTCAGCCCTAATTTCTCGCTATGCACCACCCCGACTCTTACGTTCTGCTCAAGTATGTCTTCTTTCTATCCCCTTTTTATCTAAAGCCCTCTCCCGCCTTAAACCTTTTTCACTGACTGCCCCACACCTCTAGAATGCCCTTCCCCTCAGTACCCGACTAGCACCCTTTCTATCCACCTTTAAGACCCACCTTAAGACACACTTGCTTAAAGAAGCATACGAATAGCACTGTGGATATTCTGAACACATGATCCATAAAGCTTGGCCCCCTGCAGACGCACTTACCAGAACTCCCTCCTACTGTCTCTGTACGTTCTCCCTACCTACCAATTAGATTGTAAGCTCCTCGGGGCAGGGACTCCTCTTCCTTAATGTTACTTTTATGTCTAAAGCACTTATCCCCATGACCTGTTATTTATATTATCTGTTATTTATTTGATTACACCATGTATTACTACTGTGAAGTGCTATGTACATTAATGGCGCTATATAAATAAAGACATACAATACAATACAATACAATTATATTCAACATTTTGCAACCATTTAAACGCATCCTAAATAACATTACTATTGTGGATCCTTCTCCCAATTTATTTTCTGATCCGGTCCCTTTGGAAAGCTGGTTGAAGAGCCCTGAAATACAGCATGTGTAACCTGATATACAGCATGTGTAATAAGATTAGGGTTTTTATAGAGCCTTCTCTGTGACATGGTGCTGTATAACATCCTCCCCTGGTACCTAGGACAGACCTTAACAAGATGCAGTATCCGGTCCCTAAATATCTGCTGCAAACACCAGCCCTGCTCCTTGTTATTACTTCTCCCATAGTCCCTGGATCACCCGTGCCCTCCTCTCCCAGGGAAAATCGTTTTTTATTCTAAAGTAAATCCCACCATCTGATCTGTGAAGGGGATCACTTACCTATTAGTCGTGGTGTTGTTGATTTGCCCCCAAGGGGGTGATCAGGGTCTTTGGGGCAGATAGATGTAAAGGCAGGGTGAGAGCTAAATTACCACCCTATTCAAGGCTTGACGAGCTAATGCATCTGCTTCAGTCAATGTTACCAAATGTACTGCTGCTAATGCTGCCTTCCCGGAAGTGAAAGCTGAGGCCAGCTACACACGCTGCAGTAGCAGATCTGGCTGGGAGGACACATGCTGCAGTAGCAGATCTGGTAGTAAATATACACACGCTGCAGCAGCAGATCTGGCTGGGAGGACACATGCTGCAGTAGCAGATCTGGTAGGAAATATACACACGCTGCAGTAGCAGATCTGGCTGGGAAGACACAGACACACGTTGCCGTGCACCGCAAAACCAGGGGGCTGGGAGGGAGAGGGGGCCTGGGAGGAGAGGGAGAGGGAGGGAGGGAGAGGAAGAGGGAGGAAGGGAGAGGGAGGGAGGAGGGATGAATCGCCGCCATTTTTTAAAACTTTTTTTTTAAATTTATTTAATTAACTGGCGTCTGGCCAGAGTCATCGCGGGCCGCACAGAGAGGCCAGACGGGCCGCATGCGGCCCGCATGTTGTGCATACCTCTTCGTTCCCTCCTCACTCCCTCCCTCCCGATCAGGCGCGCGGCAGCCATTTTTTTTTTAAATTAGCGCGACCCCGTTACTAACGCGGTGGTCTCGGGGTGGACCCCGAGGACCGCGTTATAATGGGGTTTACCTGTATATAGAAGAACAACATAAGAATTTTATTGACATGTGTACATAATTAACATACAGTTTGTGTAGTTGGAGTATTTATGGCTAAATATCAGCATTACTTAATGAAATGACAAGATGTTTCTTGCAAGCTGTACATTATCCATCTTAACATCAATGTACATGTGAACCTAATTGGCAGATTTATTGTAAAAACCATACACCATACAATGTTCATGCAGGAATGCGTTGTAAAAGTAAGTGTTCTGTTGTACATACACTGCATATGTTGAGTAGTAATCTAACAATAATAATGTACATCACTACCATGACAGCAAAGTTGACTCTGCTTATAATTCAGTACCTAATTGTGGAAATGTGAAGGAATGTTTTTAGTGATCTGTGTGAACATTTAACAGAAGCAGGTGTAGCGCTCAATGTGCCTGACACTCATCAACACATGCAGTGTGTCGCTCACAAATGCTACTGGTGTGATAATGTGGCGTTTCTATAAGGTTAAAAGAAGATATGAGTGAACGAAGGACTAACGTACGTTTTCATATATAGTGGGCTAGTGGGTGAAAGTCTTCATAGAATTACCATTTCAAATGAATGTGATGAACTTATGTTCACCTTGTCAGCTTCTAACAACTGTAGTCCCTCCCCCAAGACGTGAGAGCACCTTGACCTTTTATTTGTTTCTACCACCTGTAAGGCGTCCCAAAAAACTTGACCATAACATGACCCTGTGATCTGGCTCGGTGCCCAACCCCCACCCCCTGTGTTCTCCTCTATGCTGTGATTACATATTAATTGCAGCTGGTTTCAAACACTGGTACATGAGCAAAATAAAAATCTGAAGTGAGCTACATATGAACACAATTAAATAACATATGGTACATTTTCCTATTTATGCTCTCAGTATACTACATGAAGCAACAAACGAACTTTAATAAAACATAACGAAATGTGTTTGTGCAAATTATGTATGTTCGCCTTTGAATGCACTATCTTCCATGCAACACTTGATGAGGCAGTAATGTCCTGTTTATAGGTGTAACATAGATTATCACTAATTTATGTATATATATATATATATATATATATAGCAACTGTAAATATTACTGTATGCTCATTTGCATGTGTTAGACAGGTCTGCAACCCTGTCTTTCCCCATCATCGGCCAGCATACAGCGCTTCCACTGCAGCAAGGGATTCTGGGAAATTACATGCAAATGAGCACTCAGTGCCACCTTATATATTAATTTTTACATTTTTGTAGGACAACTAGATATAAATCTATAAAGATAGATAGATAGATAGATAGATAGATAGATAGATAGATAGATAGATAGATAGATAGATAGATAGATAGATAGATAGATAGATAGATAGATAGATATAGAGAGAGAGACATATATACAGATATATATGTAGGTATGCTTATATTGATAAGAAAGTATAATTAGCAGCAGAAATATAGATAAGAACTTATAACCTACGACACGCCTAGTACAGTAACATTTGTCACCTGGTGGAAATGGAGCAGAATAAATTCCGATATCTCTGTCCCCGGGCAAACCCTCCACGACGACAGGAAGAAATGTTTCCCGCATCTGCTCCTCCAATGGTGTTAAGATTAGAGCTTGTGCTGGCGGGCCACCTCCAGTGGCAGAAGCATGCATCCGTTGTGCTTGTATTTTTTTCTTTAAGTTTGCCCTGATATCATCGAATCTCTTCCGACAATTCGCCCGGTCCCTGACATGATTCCCACACGCAGACACAGCCAAGGTTATTTGATCCCACATTTCTTTTTTTGATGCTGAACTTGTCCGCCCTTGAAATACATACAAAATATATGACGTTATTATTATTAAAAAAACGATCAGTTTCCTAAACTGCTACCTGTTCCAAGAGATACCAAACATGCTGGTTTAGGTTTAATATGTGTACCACATGAGCATTTACGTGTAAACATAGAAATGTAAGGAAGCTTGCATGAATATTGTATGAACTTTGGCAACATTTTGAGATCGATTGTTATGGTCGTTCTAAAGCATGAAGGAATATGTGTGTAACAATTAACTTTTATTGATAGATATTATATAATAATCTTTTGATATTAAGACATCTCACATGACCTAGGATAACATGTCTTTGAAGAATGAATGCAAAGATAGACTTACCTAGTAAATGCCCATACAGACAGTCATAGTGCTCCAGAATCCCTGTGACAAGAACTGTGTTTTCCTGTTCATTGAACCGAGGATTACGTGGCCGCTCCACACGTTTCTTCCGAATACGTGCAGGCACAGAGCTTGGCTGCTGCTGACTGGACTCTCCTTCTTCCAATGGAAGAGACTCCAAAAGCGGGCCAGCAGCAACCACTCCACCACCAGACACCCAAGCAGCACCAGCAACAGAGCCACCACTCACACTCCCACTCACAGCAACACCACTCGCACTCCCAGCAACACCAGTCACACTCACAGCAATACCACTCGCACCCCCAGCAACACCATTCGCACTCACAGCAACAGCACTCCCCTGAATCCTACATTCACTCAGATGCGTACTCGCACGACTACCACTGCCACTCACAGCAGCATCACTCTTCCCATGCCTTGCGGCCATACCTCGAGCACTCACAAAGAACAGAAAAGAAATTTAAAGCCAATCGCACTGAACACTTACAAAGTGAAAACAAGACAAAGATGTAAACAAAACAACACAGGACAAACCTCTCACAATACACCACAACTGTCTCAGTCAATATGAAATATGCAAATTGCCCAGCTCTGTGTGTGTCTCTCTCTCTCTCTCTCACTCCCAACAACACAGAGAATGAATAAAAATACATGCTGCTTTTAAATGGGCCGCTCAATCAAAAACATGCTTGCTTCGGCAGATTCAGCAAGAAGTTTCATTGGCGAACCTAACAGCACCCCGCCATGCACGCCGATACACCTGTGTGTGATCGGCAAATCATCGGCAGAGTGGGAGCAAATGTTTTCGGCTTGATTCAGAAGGAATTCGGCACTTATTGCATACGGAGAGGGAAAATCGCCAGAATCATACCGATAAGGTACCCTTGGCGATTGCACTTTTTCGGCACTTACTGCATAGAGCTCTATGTCACAAACCTTTTGAGGCTTGTACTGTAGGGCACCGCCAGATCTAACCAGACATCTGAACTGACTTTTCAACAGTCCAAACATCCGCTCAATAACCGATCGAGTGGATATATGTGCCACATTATATCGCTACTATGCAGGGGTTTGAGGGTTACCCAGTGGGGATAGGAGCCACGGCTGGATCCCGTATCCTGAATCACCTATAATAATACAGCGAGAGAAAATATTTTAACACATTTTACAATGTAGTTATGTACACAAATATGTATTGTTATTGGCCTCAAACATTCAATAGCTTGAACAATGTAGTATTAGATGAGGTATTTATAAATATATGAGAGGGTCATCCAACATGCAGATATCTGTGTTTGAGACATTATTTCTGAATGTACATTTGGCAACTTACACAACCATAGTATAGGCATTCATAATTGGCATGATTTAATGTTATCTATGTTGGCTCCAACTATGCAGAATATTATGTCTAACATCAAAGCTGCATTGTGTAAAAAAGGTGTGTGTGTGTGTATCTATATATGTGATAAACTCTATTCACATGTAAATTAGTATGATAAATACAATTTAAAACATTGGAACATGTAGCTTAACCGATTTCTTACTATAGATCTGAGCATAGCAAACTGTATATATTTCCAAGTAATATTACTATTATGTATAAAAGCCATATACATCAAACAAATGTGATAGTCCCGCTTATTTATATTATATGTACTCACCCACCAGCCAACCATGTCCAAAATAACCCGTTTCAAATGCATGGAAGACTGATACATTTCTCAGAATAAAGGAATCGTGGCTGGAACCAAAGAATCTGGCTACTACATTCAGAATTTTCATGTTGGCATCGCATACAACCTACACATTGATGGAGTGAAAGTGTTTCCTGTTACAGTACACATGCTCAATTCCAATAGGTGGGTTCAGTGCAACATGTGTGCAATCTATTTTACCCATCATGTAGGGTGGCCCAGCTATGGTATAAAAGCCATTCCTGAGCTCCAACCACTCTGTCTGCTCTCTAGGAAAATGTATATAATTTCTAGCTCGCCTAGTCAGTGCACATAGAAACTGGCTAAGGGCCCGCGAGAATGCCTACTGCGAGACCCTGCCTACTATGCCCACAGTTGTCTAAAAAGACGCAGAAGCAAGAAAATGTAATGAGCCCAGAATTTTAACAAGACCAGGGACTGCACGACCTCTACCTGTTACGGCATCTAATTCTTCTCTTAACTCTGAATAAAGTGCTAAGATTGCTGCTGAACTCAAGCGATATCGGCTAATTATTTCATCCTCAGTTAGCCCCTCCAAATGTGTTCGTTCACGGGATAAGCGTTGGGAAGGCACCGCCTCTCTCTTCTCCTCTCTCCTCTATCTTCTCCTCACCTCCCTCTCCTCTTCTGTCCTCTCCCTCTCCTCTCCTGTCCCTCTCCTCTCTCCCCTTTCCTCTCCTCTCCTCTCCCTCTCCCCCCTCTCCTCTCTCCCCTCTCCTCTCTTCCCTCTCCTCTCTCCCCTCTCCCTCTCCTCTCTCCTCTGTCTCTCCTCCAAAGCCAGTGTTCTCCTTCTCAGCATAATGTGTCTAAACTCTCTCTCCATCTCTGCATCCGCCATCTCTACCACAAAGTGTGAGATTTGCTTGGTTTAAGTAGATATGTAATGAAGCCATCTGACTTGAAATAAGGAAAGCAATACCCTCCATGTATGTTTAGAACCAATGAATATCTGTTCTGTAGAATGCCCTAATCATTATAACCTGATATTTATTGAAGATGTGACGTACCTATACGTAAACCTTGGTTAGACAAATAAAAACAGATATTTCTAATGCCATGATTTGTCACGTACCCAACGGTCAAAAATATGAGTGGCAATTAGCGGTTACTGATAATTATCAGTCAATATTTTAAGCATTTGACCTTTAAATTCCCCCACCCCCCAATCAAAAAAATCTTTACATGTTAAAAGAGTTAGAGAAATAGTGACGGATTGATTGAAAGGGCAAGACAGTAATGGTGTTGACCATAGGAATATAGCAATTGTTGATCGATGACAGAAGAAAACATTTATTGAATAGGTTACCCATGATTGTAAAATGTTTACACGTATGTAACCAGTGAGAACATATGTCAGCACTGTCACAATAATTAGCATTATATGTTAAAGCTGCAGTTCAAACTGGCGTTTTTACAAAATTAAATATTTTTTCACTCTTTAAACATGTGCATCAATACAATCTGCACACTGACAAGTGATTAGCTACATTGCATATCGATCCGTTCTCTTGCAATTGATCGCTTGGTCAGGTTATTTAGTTAATTTCTTGCATAGCATTGTTGGAAATCATGAATGTAATTGCAATGTATTGGCTATGTATTGGCTATGTATTTTGTGGGCAACAAAAGACAAGGATGTTGCTGGCAACGGGGCTTCTAATTGATGAGGTCAGTAGTACTTTATTTATTTTAATATGCTAGTTAATGTATTTAATAATGGGCAAATAATCTATTATCCCTATCTGGATAATAGTTATTTTGCACATTATTGCACTGTAGGTGTTGGGGGGGGGGGGGGAAATGTATGTATTGAATGTATAGGCGAGGTTTATTTTTTTTACATTCAGGGTTGGTTCCTTGGTTCTACGTGAGACTTCTGGAGACCACCTGCGGTATCCTCGGGTATCTCACGGGTATCAGGCTGGTGGTTCCACGGGTGACACCTGCGGGGATGAAGCGGTGGTCCCACATCTGTGGGGGCACCGCGGACCCGTAGTCTGTGGGGAAGAACCGGTGGTCCCACATCCGTGGGGGCACCACGGACCCATAGGTGCGGGGATGAACCAGTGGTCCCACATCCGTGGGGGCACTGCGGACCCTTAGTGAGCACTCGTGAGTTCCCCAGACCCCGTGAGAACCACCCGAGGCCCCGCAGACACCTGTGGGTCTGACCCGGGGCTCCCAGACATCCGTGGACCTACCGTGGGGACCCAATTGTGGCCCACGGTGACCCAAGGAGACCACCTGGGGGCCATGGCATTGGCGGGACCCACCAACAGGCCTCCAGAACCTGTGTGAAACAAGTTGCTGGTACCCTGTAGGTCTGTCAGGTGACCCCTCAGCCCGCCGGGGACTCGCGTGGGGCTTGGGTATGAACCCTGTATGTAAAAGAATAAATCATGTATTTATGGGGGGGCACAGGGGGTGGGTAATGTATTTAATAAATATAATGATGTTTATTGTGGGGCAGTGTATTGTTTTTATTGTGGGTATTGGGGGTGGGGGGAGGGGGTTTTGGCCCCAAGGGTTTGTGGGTAGGCCTCCCTTGTGGGTAGTGGGTGAGGGTGGTTAGGCCTCACGGGGTGGGGGGTTAGTGTGGGAGGGTATGTAGGCCTCCCGAGTGGTGGGTGAGGGTTGGTTAACCCCTTAATGACTGTAGCGGTTAATAACCGCTATGGTGATTAAGGGGTTAGGGGACATTACATTGGATGTTTTTATTCTTGTGTATGTTTTGCAGCAGCGGAGGGGGCATGGCCAGGATGAAGATGAGGATGGCCTTCATCGTGGCAGCTGGAAATGGGTGAGTGCTATATGTATTTAATGTATTGATTGGTGTTTATGTATTTTAAATACACAGGGTGTGTATGTTGTTTATTGCAATGTTTATTGGGGGCAAATGACCCCAATAAACATGCTATTCTGCCTTAACCCCTTCATTGCCTTAGCGGTTAACCGCTATGGTAATGAAGCAGCATTTATGTGTTTTAATAATATTGTGCGGAAGCAGGGGGGCTCCTGAGCTGTACCGCATTGATTTGTGGCTCTGATACCACCTGCTTCCCGAGTTATAGGCCCCGGTTTGGGGCATCGGTTACAGTGTCGCTGCCATATTTATAGCGGGTACGGCGCGAATGGGGTGCTATAAAGATGGCGACGACACTGCCACCCGATGACACATACCGGGGCCTGTATCTCGGGAAGCAGGGGGTCCCTTGTCCACAAAGCAATGCGGTTCAGCGCAGGGGACCCCCTGCTCACAGTACACTATTATTAAAAATACATTCATGCTGCTTCGTTACCATAGCACATAGCCGCAAAGGTAAGGAATGATTGTTAATTTATATATGTGTTTTACTCATAGTGTAGATGCGCAGAGGGTCTCCGGAGCTGAACTGCTTTGGTTTTAGGTCCGGGGACCCCCTGCTTCCCGAGATACAGGCCCCTTTATGGGGTGCCGGTATCCCTCTGCTTTGTTTACATTCCACGGTCACGTGATCGGGACATTTAAATGCAGAGGGATACCGGCACCTCAT
>WSYH01018740.1:0-10789 GCA_036426205.1 Ascaphus truei
CACTCCTCTGACACTCATATGCTTATATATATGTTGTGGGTATTTTGGGGGTTTAATAGGAGCTTGTTAGGTGTCCAGTATGTTTTACAATTCTTGTCCAGCTAGTCATGGCTGATTGGAGGTTGGCAACCTCCTACTTAATTTAAGCTCACCCCCTCCCACATTTAAATGGTTATGGGCTCACTCCATAGCATCTTCCACTCAGGGGAACTTGCCTGCTTGCAGTTTGGCTGTGACATCTCTAATACAGAGTGCTTTTCCTGGTAATGTATATTTTGGTTAACAGTTTTTTGACTGGGATGAAAGTACTGTATGTTTATAAAAAATGCCTATTTTTGCTGCTTGAGAATTTTCCTTAGTTTGTTCAAATGTTCCATGGTTATTTGTCTTATTAACATCAGATTCTGCAGTATGGTCCACAATCATGGAACCAGTTTTTTTAAGTTAGCCAAATATTTAAATGTGTTATTGATATTTCCCAATATTTAGAATGTATAACTTGATTACAACATTGTGTAGCCCATCTACCCCCACCCCTAAGTGAGATTGGGGTGGGTATGCCTTCTCCAGCTACTTCTAGGTGTTGGGCTGTGTACCTGTTGGCAACAGGAGGGCTGAGTGCTCCGCGGTGGTGTGGGGAGAAACAGGACAGGAAGGACAGATTACCTTGGTTTCATTGGGTGCAGCGCCTCCAGCCAGCAGGAATCTCCTGGGGATGTTCAGGAGATGGACCCCTACTGACACTCCTCCATTCAACAGACAGGAATTCACAGCATGGTCTTTTCTCATGTTTATTTGGCAGTCAGCTCACAGGACAAGTATCAGAAGTCCTCACATAGTCATCATCTCCTGCTTCTCTCTCTTTACAAGTCAGAGCCCTGACTCAGGCATAATTCCTTCCCTCCCAGCCCCTCATGGGTGGGAGGGAGAGTCTTCTCTCTCTCTCTACTGTGCTGACAGACTTCTTTCTGAACACTCTTTCCAGAACTCTCAAATTTGGGAGGATGTCACAATTTATCATCTTTGGAGAGTGTCTCTAACTCTGACTCATAGCAATACAGATTGGCCTCACACTACAGGGGGTGTTCAAACCAATATCCACCCCTCAGATTGACACCCTCAGAAGTTGCTTGGCCCGCCCTTGAATACTGATACATCATTCAAGGCTGTAACACACACACACAGGTCTAAAGAACGAATTAACATTTCCACTGCCTGCACTAACAGGATTGACAGAGGAAAGGCCCAGTGAAAAGAAGTAACTGCCGGAAGGCTATGTTATAATTGTATGACACACACATTGATTGACCATTAGAATAAGTGCAATATCCCACAATTAAATTGGTACTTCTTGACATGGTATGAGCAAATATGTCTTTATGCAACTACAAATTAAAAGTCTGAATAAGGTAGAGTGCAGCAATTAATGTTGTATTTGAATTACCAGAGGGCCACAATTCCTTTTAAATGTAATATTGTGTTCATGTATTTTATCTTTGCTTCTGTCCTCTATTTGTTCAAGTACACAGGTTTAGACTAACACTTTGTATGACTATTTGTATTAACAGTGGTTCTTGCATCACAATTTTAGATCCATTGACATGCATTGATTATCATAAGTAGCATTTTGCCACTGCAGCAAGAAAACAGCCAGTTTCCATACTCCATATTATTAACTTAAAATTCACTTAATAAATGTTTGTGATATTTATGCATCATCAAGTTTTAAACTAATTGCACTTTGTAAGAAGCATATTACAGATATAGTAGATATTATTACTCATGTTAACACAATGTAATGCGCTAATGCTACTGCATTATTACAGCAAGTTTTACAGCAAGAATAATTGAAAACAATGGAAATATTAGTAATACTAACGGTGTTATTTCTTGTGTAATTGATTGGGGGTAATAAAGTCTGCTACATCTGTAGTTGCCATATTTAAGTATAACAAATAATCACTGTAACATAATCTAGTCTGCAAACTTTTACATAAGCCTTAATAAAATAAAATAATATTATTTTCTTTTAATAATCACAAATATTTAACTGTTTTAATGCTTTATTTCACTTAACAGTGTTATATAGAAAAGAAAAACATAATTAATTTGTACCCACAGAAATTTGATGCTTTGGCAATGTCTGAAGGCCATCGAATTACCATTATCATTTCTGTCACTAGAATGAATTGCTTTAACCTTTTCCATTCTCATTACTATCTTTGTCATGAAAATAGATTCAGAAGGGGCAATTTTCTGTTCTCTTAATAATCTCTGTCATGAGAATGGATTATTTTTGTATTCTGTTCTATTCTTGAAACAATCTATTCACTTTAAATATCTTTATTGATTTCCAAAGTTTCTTAAAAGTAATTGTCTCTATATTGAGATTCATACTGTACTTTGTAATTAAATAGAATCGATCACTGGTACATTAGCTACTGTAGCTGCTAATATTAAACTTGATAAAACATATTACATTAGTACTATATTTAATACAATGACTTCTGAAATTCTTTCCCAATTGTCGACAGACATCCAACCTACTGCACATGAGCTGTTCCAGATTCAATGTACAAACAGGTCAACACACATCCATATTCACTAAAATCCAACAATTCATCATTGTTAACCTGTTCTTAAGCATGAACACTTTTAACCATTTAAAATAGTTCAAAAGGGGGGTTTAGTTACATAATTTGGCAAATGTTTGATAAGCTTGCCCGCCACACCAAGGTAACCCCTGATGAGGCAAGTTCCAATTTCCAATTTATTAGTTTACCTCGTACTCATAGCTGAATTTCTCCTGCTTCTCTCTATAGTTTTTATGCAGGAACACTCAGAAACTTAAATATTTTGTATACCTTGCTATTAGCAGATCACCTGGGAGTGGGTGAATGGAGAGCTTAATAGAGTATTTTTTTCCTTATTAGAAAACTAATTTTAACAGATTGTATGATGACAAAAAGTACAAATATCAGATATCTTTTAGGGTTAACAATCATTTTATGTCAGATATTAGTACTTAAGAATACTGGTGAACTGTGTCTGAGACCTTGGGTGATATTTGGGACCCTTAGATTAAGATAAGTACTTGCACTAAATATTTATCTATCCACTTTCAGTGGCATTGTCAGGAATAGATAATACCTGAATGACCATCTGGTTTGATTATTGTACAGACATATTTATGTTTTTATTTATATACAGTATGTGGTTCCAAAGTTTTCACCTTCATTTTTACTAATAGAACGGGGTGTTCTTTTCCCGCTGTATTCTGTTCACACCTATATTTCAAAGTAATAAGTCGCCTGACATTATCTTTAATGCACGCCTGCATTGCTATAACTACAGTAAGAAGGTTCTTGCATTCATAGAAATCGGGTTTATCCATCATTGAAGCCAAAGATTGAGACAAGCGATGCAGCAGAAGAGCTCTGATCTACAGTAGATCAGCTTTTTCTAATTGGAAACTTGTATGACTCCAATTTTTGCGTACCTACTATATACAGGTATATACAACTGATGTGGTCATACCAATGATAGGAATTAAGAATATGATTGAATATCTATTGTGCAAAAGGTGTTAAAGATTGGTCACTTCTCATCAGCTGGGGCAACATCATACTTAAAAGGAGCAAAGATAAGGTATGTCAAAGCTAAATACAAAAAAAATAAAGAAAATAAATGTAAAAAAAAAGTTTTTAAATGTTAAAATCATAGTTTAAAAAGTTAAAGTTAAACATGCTTTAAAACATTTTTTAAATTAGAATGTCTGTGTTATATTAATCATGGTTATTATTACTCAAGGGAAGACGATGTTGATGTCCTTTGATATCAAACATATCAATCACAGACACACAGTACAGGCATACCCCGCATTAACGTACGCAATGGGACTGGAGAATATATGTAAAGCGAAAATGTACTTAAAGTGAAGCATTGCCTTTTCCCCTTATCACTGCATGTACTGTACTGCAATCGTCCTATACAGTACGTGCATAACTGATGTAAATAACGCATTTGTATAGGCTCTATAGTCTCCACGCTTGCGCACAGCTTTGGTACAGGTAGGGAGCCGGTATTGCTGTTCAAGACATGCTGACAGGCGCATGCGCAAACTGCCATTTGCCTATTGGGCGCTATGTACGTACTCGCGAGTGTACTTAAAGTGAGTGTCCTTAAACCGGGGTATGCCTGTAGTTAATTTTACTTCAACTATACTTTTATTTGTAAAATTTAATTAATAGTGCTCTCACAGACAGTCACACTGTTTTTATTAAAATTATAATCCTAGTGTGCAGGGGGTCTCTGGAGCAGAACCGCATTGATTTCAGATCCGGGACCCCCTGTTTCCTGAGTTACAGGCCCCGGTATGGGGTGCCGGTAACTCCTATGCATTTAAATGTCCCGGTCACGTGACGAGGGAGAATAAAACATTGCATAAGGATGCCAGCACCCCATAACGAGGCCTGTATCTCGTGAAGCAGGGTATCCCCGGACCTGAAATCAATGCGGTTCTGCTCCGGAGACTCCCTACTCCTGCACACTAGTATTACATTTTTTTAATAAAAATAGCTTCATTAACTTAGCTGCAAGCCGCTAAGGCAATGAAGGGGTTAAACCTGACTTTGACAAAGTCACACACGTGACGAAACGCGTCAGAGTTTTTCTCTGCGGCTGTTGTTTGCTATACATGCACGAATAAACCTATTATTTATTTCTAAGCGTGAGCAACATCATTTCCCTGGCGGCAGCAGTGGCCGCCTTCTTACAAACCTTCTCTGCGTTAAACCTGAATAGTCTGTTTATTGGGGCAGAGCGGGTGGATCAAGGGGGTAGTTTCCCCAGTGTGGGTGGTTTGGCCTGCTGGAAGGTTGCGGGAGTGGTTAATACCTTCCCTACCATAGCGGTGTGAACCTCTATGGGTTAACCACCCCTCTACCAACCCGTTAGGCTGAACCACCAACCCTTGGGGCCGCTACCCCCTTCACCCAATCCCTCCACCCCCTATAAACATTAAAAACAGAACATCCCTACTACTCGCCTACTGTACCCACAACAACCCTCCACTCCCCAACATACAGTACTGTAAAATTACTATTATCCAGATCTGGATAATAGTGCATTTGTCCATTCAAAATAAAACATTATCCAGCCATCATAAAGTAAATAAAACTTCTACTTATCGCTGCCAGGATGAAGGTCATCCTCGTCTTCCTCCCCGTCCTTGTCTCCGTTGGCAGGACCACGACAATAAAAAATACAATGGCCCCTAACCGCTTAATCACTTTAGCGGTAGTAACCGCTAAGGTAATGAAGGGGTTAACTCCTGCAACCCCAATACTACCTTCACCCACCTCTGCTACCCACAATAATCTGGACACTGGTAATTAAGCCCTTCATTGCCTTAGCAGTAAATCTAGCTATGGGCTACGGCTTATGGACTGGCTCAGCGAGGAAAGACACTGACTCTGCCACTGAGTTTAAACAAGGGTAACCTGAAAAATGCATTTTTTTTCTAAGTCCTGCTCTCAGATCCCATCTCGCCACTCTACGGCTGGCAAGATGAAATCTTTGATAAACTCGCAATTCCAAAGCTCGATCAGTTTATCGTGGCTACTAGAATAGCATGATTTTATCAAAATGCCGATATTTTGCTTTTTGTCAACTCCCTTGCTACTGTTTGTGTTTCCCAGGAGCCAGAAATCACAAAAAAATGCCTTCCCGTACTATTTGTCAAACTCATTAAGGCTTTCTGAATAGCTACCGTGCAAAATGTTGCAAGAACTGCTCAAAATCCTTGATGAGTTGGTTATCAAAGCTACTAGAATAGGCCCGTCGGTCTCCAATAATTAGGCAAAAGACTCCATATCCAAAATCCTGTTGTTATGTTAGAGTCTGATATTAGGGTCATCAATCGTGAAGGATTACATACTGTAGGACTTTGACAATTTTAATTTCTCTCTGTCTCACTCTGACTGTGTCCACTCAAATCATATGAAATCCTGACTGTAAAAAGTGATACCAAGTGTCTGTTAACAACTCAACACGGGCCAACTAATTGCAAAATTTGACAACCTTGATGTCACATTTTTGGTTTTTCAAGCAGTCAATTATTCTGTGAAGGTTTAAGCATGTTTATTGGAATCCTATGATTTTCTAAGGAACACATAGGAAAAAAGAGACCCAAACACATACTGTAGAATTTAAAAAAATTATAGGTAATTATCAAGTGCAGTGTAAGTGAAATATACTGTGGACCACACTCTTCTCTTCACATTCTCCATACTCTTGGTATTCATAACAAAGCCCTATCCTGGATCTCCCCTTACCTCTCCCATCGTACTTTCAGTGTCTCTTTTGCTAACACCTCCTCTATCGATCTCTCTGTGGGGTGCCCCAGGGCTCTGTCCTGGGACCTCTTGTCTTTTCTCTTTACACTCTCTCTCTAGGTGACCTAATCACATCTCTTGGGTTTAAATATCACCTCTGTGCTGATAACACACAAATTTACTTTTCAACGCCTGACCTTACACCTTCTGTACAGACCAAAGTTTCTTAATGTCTCCCTGCTATATCATCCTGGATGGCCTTCCGCCGACTTAAAATTAACATGTCAAAAATGGAGCTCCTCATATTTCCTCCCAAACCTGGCCAACTACCTCCTTCCACATTACTGTTTAAAGAACTATAATACACCCAGTAGCAAAAGTACGCTGACTAGTGTTCACACTCGACTCCTCCCTCAAATTCTCCTCTGACATTAAAAAGGTAGCTAAAACCTGAAGTTTTTTCCTCTGCAATATTACAAAGATTCGCCCTTTCCTCTGTTGCTCGACTGCTAAAACTTTGTCACAGGCCCTCATTCTCTCACATCTTGATTACTGTAACCTCTTGCTGTCCGGCCTTCCTGCCTCTCACCTGTCTCCCCAACAATCTATCCTAAACGCTGCTGCCATAATCACTCTACTCTTTCCTAAATCTGTCTCAGCATCTCCGATGCTGAAATCCCCCTCCTGGCATCCTAGCAAATCCTGTATCAAACACTCAATTCCCCTCCTCACTTTTAAATCTTTACACTCTTCTCCTCCTCCTTACATCTCAGCCCTAATTTCTCGTTATACTCCATCCCGACTCTTGTGTCCGCTCAAAGATATCTTTTCTCTAACCATTTCATATCTAAAGCCGTTTCTAACCTTAAACCTTTGTCACTGACTGCCCCACACCTCTGGAATGCCCTCCCCTATATCAGACTAGCACCCTCTCTATCCACCTTTAAGACCCACCTTAAAACACACCTGCTTAACGATGCATATGAGTAGCTCATTGACTAATACTTTACACCTCATACATAAACCTTGGCCCCTTGCAGATCCACTAACCAGAACACCCTCCTACTGTCTCTGTACATTCTTCCTACCGACCAATTAGATTGTAAGCTCTTTGGGACAGGTACTCCTTTTCCTAAAAGTTACTTTTATGTCTGAAGCACTCTTCCCATTATGTGTTATTTGTACTATTTGTTATTTATATGATTGTCACGTGTATTACTGCTTTGAAGGGCTATGTACATTAATGGTGCTACAGTACAGGCATACCCCGCATTAACGTACGCAATGGGACCGGAGCATGTATGTAAAGCGAAAATGTACTTAAAGTGAAGCACTAACTTTTTCCCACTTATTGATGCATGTACTGTACCTCAATCGTCATATAAGCACATAACTGATGTAAATAACACATTTGTAACAGGGACTATAGTCTCCCCCCTTGCGCACAGCTTCGTTACAGGTAGGGAGCCGGTATTGCTGTTCAGGACGTGCTGACAGGCGCATGCGTGAGCTGCCGTTTTCCTATTGGCGACATGTACTTACTCACGAGTGTACTTAAAGTGAGTGTCCTTAAAGCGGAGTATGCCTGTATATAAATAAAAACATACATACATACAAATGTCTGCAGAGTTTAAATTGTTTTAATCTCTCCCGCAACCACCCTGGGGCAACTACCCCCTTCACCCCCCCCCTCTACCCCCAATAAACATTAAAATACTACAACCCTACTACCCACCCACTCTGCACCCAACAAGCCCCCCCCCTCACGACCCCAACACATACAGTACTATAAAGCGCAACATTTCCAATTATCCAGATATGAATAATAGTCCACACGCAAGCCCCCCACAAGACCTAAACACCCACCATGGGCCAAATACTACCTTCACCCACCCCCCCACAATAAACATGGCACTGGTTAACTCCTTCATTGCCTTAGTGGTTAACCTCTAAGTTTATGAAGTTGCCTATAAATGCATTTTTCATGTATCTGATTCATGTCGGGGGTCTCCGGGGGTGAAATGAATGGATATCAGCTCCGGAATCTCCCGGCATCAATCCGATGCAGAAAAAAATGCATTTTTTTTTCTACTGTAAGTGCCATCTCGCCGCTCATTGGCAGCTTCTCACAACCTTCTTGTCAACTTTTTGTGGCGGGACGATTTGGAGGGGGTCTCCTGAGTTGAAACTAACATGGTTCTGCTCCAAATATTCCCTGCTTCACAGGGAGACCCCCTGCTCCTCGAGATAGTTACATCTCAAGCTGATGTTGTATCCCTTGTGTATTATCTGATGGGTGAGAGTTGCTTTTGGTTTGCTGCAGTTGAAGTTCATCTGCTGCTGTGTCTCCTGCTATCCATGTTATCACAGTTTGCTTCAGACTTTTTACACACCCAAACCAATGGATCTTGAGAAAATTCTAGGCCAATTTGCTCAAGCTTAAATGAGTTAAAGAACAATGTGGTAATTATTAGGAGAATGATACATTTCTAGAACACGTCACATCACACTCGATTCTTTTCTGGCTCAACCCATGGTACAATTCCTTACTGCAGGCATGGTAAAGGGTGCGCCTGACCACTCTCTACTCACAGGGAATGTGTGGAATAATATACCTCTCCCGGAATAATGTTATGGAGATCCCAAACAATTTTCTGCCTTACACAGGCAATGCCAGTTACAGTTTTTGATAAAGCCAATCAATTTTCTGGCTGATAAGGATAAATTGACTTTTGTCATCTGGGAGGCAATGCATTGGCCTGGGAGACTCCATTGCTAGATGGCATAACCTAAAAATTCAAAACTATACTCAGTTCATGCAATAATTTATACAAATGTACAAAAGGTGAAATGTTACTCAAACCAATGGCACATAAATGTAAACATAACATTAAGAAAATAAGGATTTGGTCACCTACGTGACCCACTTTAAACAATTTAGGCAGAAGTGAATTGGTCGGAATATTCATTGTTGACAATTTTCCAAAATGGGTTGTGAAGAACTAAAGTATACCCTTGCCCAAGTATTGCCCGCTCCAGCTACAGTGACCGGTCCAGTTGCATTTTCAAATTGACCAGATAAGCGATTGAGTCAATTACATAAATGTTGGAGAATGGATGCTCGTTTCCCACAAATGGCTAGAGCTATGATGAATAAATTATTTGAAAACTAGACAGAGCCAAAAGAAAATCAGGGTTACCCAAGTTTCTAAAAGAGAACCTTGAATCCATAAAGTCAGTAGATGGATTGTTGTTTACATCTAGAGACTTTACAATAAAACCATTATCTTATGCATGAAGACCCAGGACCTCTCAGAGTACATTAATTTTTATTTAATGAGCGCACCACATTTCAAAGGGACCCTAGGCATTCTATGGCTAACTACAAACAATCCAGCTCTAGATTGGCACGGGATTTCTTCCAACTGTACCGCCTTAAGACGCGAGTGCAGAAAATGGCATTTAAGTGTTCTGGTTTTTAAACACCTGAAATTGACATAGTAGCACAGTAGCACAGTACTGTACACATTACAATTCATTAATTTCATTGCATTTAATTGCCCACAATCCCTGAAATTCAAACAAAGCAACCGCGATAAATACGTGTGCCTTGGGTGATTGGCCGCGTTAATGCCACGTGGAGTACAGCAGCGCACATGAAAACGGCTCCGTGATTCATTTGAATAACGACTGCTGCATCTGTAAGAGGGGCATAAAAAGTGGGAAAGATGCACACAGGGATGAGTGGAAAAAATGATTAAAACTACAGTTAAGTATAGATGTGGAAAATTGTGTAATGACATTTGGATTCAGCAATGCCCTTGGGAACGTTCAGTTTTTTGTTAAGGACATTTTTAGGGATCTACTTGGCATTTTTCTTGCAATGTATCTTGATTACATTCTGATTTACACTCGATAGAAAATGGAACATGTGAAACATGTACTTTTAGTTTTGAAAAGATTATGCATACCCAAATTGTATGCCAGAACAGACAAATGTTATTTTCATGTTATGGAGGGGGAAATCCTTGAGTATGTACTGACTCCTAACAGAATTTCCATGGACAGAGAAAATTCATGCAATTCTAAACTGTTCTTCACACTTAACTTCATGGAGGTACAGATGCAGCCATGGGTATCCGAACACTTGCCTTGTAATTTCAAACTGAATGGGACTGTTAGGGACCCCCGCTGTTAATCCGATGGGCCATTAGTCTGTCTGCAGAAATGTCACAGAAATGTTGCAGCATTACAGGGAGATTGCCCCAGATTTTCAAAGGAAAGTATTCAGAAACTCGCGGCTGCATCTGTATGACGATTTCTAGATTTTGGAAATTTCTATTGTAGTTTCATACCAGAACACTTTCAACTGGAAACACCTCTAACAAACCTTATTCATAAGGGTGGGTGACTGAGTGGGTGACTGAGTGAGTGGGTGACTGAGTGAGTGGGTG